>OMLM01008867.1:0-26408 GCA_900302695.1 Helostoma temminkii
AACACACATACAAACACACACATAGACACACATTCCAAAGATCGCGCCGGTCTCAGACGCCATCTTGGATTCCTTTGTTAACCACACCTCAGAGGTGGGCGAGAGATCACCCGTGATCTCATCCGCCATTTTTGTACCGCCATTACACACACACACACACACACACACACACACACACACACACACACACACACACATATACACACACAAGTCTGTATATATATGTTCATGTAACACATTAGTCAAAGTTAGTGTGCCTTGTTTAATTGAGCCATCTTGATTGTTAATCAGTGTGTATCAGTTAAATAAAGTTTGTTATAGTTTAACTGGTCATTGTCCGTGATCATTTGTGTACAGTGTTGCAACACTAGCTGAGTAAAGACGGCCAGCGCCGAACTTTACCCCTTCATTTTGACTGATTGATTCAATTTGGTTATTGGTCCCTGGAAACAGGGTGGTGCCCAGTATTAAATTTAGTTATTAAAATATTTATTATTATCAATTATCATGAATAATTGATAATAATTCTGCTGATAACCAAAGTTAGGCCTATGTTCCCCAACACTTAAATGTGCCTTCAATCTAATGGTGAAACACTAGGCAGACTTGTTCTATTTGTATGCGTATGAAATTCAAACTGGACCTTATTCTGTTCTAACTGAAGACTGAAGTGCAGACATTTTGACAAAGCAAGGACATTCTTCACTTTCTTACAAATCTTGAAAGGGCTGTTTGAAAGTTAAGACTTAGTGTTAAAGTTAAGGTTAAAATTAGGGTTAAGTTTAGAGTTTGAGGCCAGACAAGAGTATATGAGTGTATGGACAATGGCTGGCCATCATTAGTATTGTTATGATGGTTTTTGATGACCATCATTTAGTGTTTTTTTAGGGGGGTCCATTGCAAAGTCAGAAATCTACTCCTATCAGCAGTCTTTCAGCCAAATTAGCATGCTGACTGTGAATCGGAACTGGACGCAGTGTGAGACAGAGCTGTCTTGCTGTTCAGTCTAGCAAATTAGAGATGTCAGTCTTTTGGTGCAGTTTTTGTTCATCACCTCCACATTCTCTTCTCTTCTCATAATCAAAAACTACATGCTGACAAAGTCAGTGCAAAGCCAAGTCTAGAGGGAGCTGCATGACTACAAGCTTGAAAAAGAAAAAAAAAATCAGTGGTATGTTAACCACACTGCTATCATTCATCATCTCTGCTTGGGGTTAGTGGCTTGATGCTACATTAGCCAGATTAGTGCAACCCACAGTAACATATTGTAGTTTGGAAGGTTCAGCAGCTGTAGGAATTGTGACAAAGAAAAGTTAGTTCCAACATAACCCTTACAACATTTTAAATACATACATAAAATAGATGTTACTTCTACACTGGTGCTTTTACTGGTTCGACTTGCAAACAGTGTGAAATTTACTTTCCACAACATGAAACATGTCCTGTAACATTGAGAAAGCATTTGTTTCAACCCAACATTTTTGCTAAATAAAACCATTAAATTTTTGCAACCTAACCTACCCAAGATGCTTTAATGCCGCAGTACAACCAAACTATAATGGTTGT
Organism: Helostoma temminkii; assembly: GCA_900302695.1. Classification (NCBI taxonomy): domain Eukaryota; kingdom Metazoa; phylum Chordata; class Actinopteri; order Anabantiformes; family Helostomatidae; genus Helostoma; species Helostoma temminkii. The sequence goes on from OMLM01008867.1 coordinate 1,567, forward strand.
ACATGATTTTTGTTTTGTTTTTTTTTGGACTTCTCTAGAATGTAAAGTCTATGGGTTGAGCAAGGCCATGTAATCAGGGCCAATGAGAGAGCCCGTGTCTCTGTTTTGTTTTTTGTGTGTTTGTTTTTTTGTTTTCTTGGCTTCTCTACTATGCTAGTCCTTTTCCTCCAAGTACCAAGTAAGTCTCATATGCTGTTCTCCTTAATACATCCATGTTTTTAAAAAGAAGAATGAGAATATTTTATTTTTTTTAAATAGTGTCCATCATGACTCTGGTGATGATCATTTATATTTTGAGTACTGAACATTGACTTGTTGACCCTCTTCTACTGAATATATTATACACTGTAGCTACCTAATACCACATACCTCAGTGTGACCGATGACATGGTGTAATGCTATACTTTGAACACACTGAGAGGTAACAGCATGATATTAATGGCAATAGCATTTTAATTTTCTGTGGTATAATAAAGGCCTGTGGCAGAATTTCTACAGCATATTGTGACCATGATTTGAGGTGTGAACACTAATGCCTTCAAGCCCTTAGGAGGCTATTTAATATGTGCCAGCATACTGCACTGATATTATTCATTACATCTATGACCAAGGGGAAGTCAGAACCACATGAAAGAAAGAAAAAAAAAGATCTCTGCGGCTAGCGGCTGCTACATAAAGAACACGGATTATAAAAGAGGACAGCTGATCAAAATCTATCACTGCTGTAGCCCAACAGATGACAGCATCAGGCATATCAACATCATTCTGCCAGCGTAATGGCAGCAGCTTCACAGAGAGAAACGTGCATGATACATTAGTTATCTACTGGGTCTATTTTAAGGCTCTTTGTAAAAAGAGGCCAGTTAATGTTTCCAGAGAGCAGTGATGTTTGCATGCACTGATTTCTGTTGCTGACATTTTGTGGCCATGTGTCACGTTGTTCATGCTTCCTCTCTCTCTTCCACTGCATGTGTCTGCAGCAATTACTGACAGCAGGCATGTTCATCGGAGAGGTGGCGCATCTGACAGAATATTTAGTGGCCGTTATTCACATGTCAGACTACATTCCCAGGATCACTTAACTGAAGACAGCTCTGACACACTGCAATGTACTTACAATGAGATGAGTGTATTATATCAGCATTCTTTCCAGCAGAAACAGACAGAAGTCAAAACACAATTCCTATACATCTGGGAATATTCCATTAACTAATTGGACCATTCAATAGTAGGATATTTGACTAATGTATGGATACTGGATACTGCAAATCTGATTCAATACATCAAAGAAGCGTTTACTGACAGTATATAATCAATCCAGTCTCTTTAGAAGAACAATAGTTCAGACAAACTATTTTAAGGAGGCTGTGTGGAGCATTTTCCCATCAATAAATCATTTAGAAAAATTTGTAAAATTAGCAGTAACAAATGAGACCACCACTGAGAACAGACCTGGCAGCCTCTCAGCCGCACTCTGCATTTTCACTTTTGTGTGCCACCACGTTACATTTGGCCGGGAATCTAGCGGATTGCTTTACAGCACAAAAACAGGACGAGCGTTTGCTGTGGTGCCAGTGCAGATGGAGCTGCTGTCAAGACTTTCTGCCAGTCGCAGATGGTGGAAATAGTGAAAGGCAAATGGAAAAATTACTTCCAACATGTTTATCCTCTTCAGTGGAGCCAAAGAGAAAATACTTTGACTGAAGAGGTAACATCCCCGGTGCGACAGCGGGCAGCACAGTTTAAAGGGAATGAGGTTTTATTCACCGACACTCTATCACTAACAAGACTGCTGGTGTGATAGAAGCTATCAGTCAATTGCTCCATGCAGGTCACTGTGATAGGCAGTTGTCTTGGTCTTATATTCGCTACTGACCTCAGTGGATGTCGATCAAAAAGAAAATGTGCCAATCATTTGCTAGCATTTAGAACATCATTAAAATTAGTTTAGTAGAAATGTGCCACATATTGTGGAGACATGATGTCAAAGCCTCCAGTGACCCAGCCTGAACAGCACTGCAATGTTTTCCCTTTTAACCAATTAAATTATTTCCTTGATTAGAAAGTTTTGGTGTGTTTCATAGCGCACCAAAGGGATCAGGGTGATGTGTGGCAGAATGTACCAGAATGTAGCAGAATGTAGCGGAGCGTAGACAGGGAGGAATGGGTAGAGCAGAGTGTGATCTTAGATCTCATGCTAGCGCTAGCTTATGTTGTATAGTGTAGCTTTAAAGTTACCTACTGTAAGGTTTAGACACACTAGACTGTGACATGAAGAAGTCTTTGGTGAATTAAGTTATTAACACTTAATTTATTTAATGAATGCCATCTGTTAATTTAGTAATATTATGATCATATTAGATGGTAACATTAGCTAAGCGACTAAATCTCGTAAAGTACACAACCTTAGCTAGCTTTTTTGATCATAATACCCAAAGGAAGAAACCCAAAACTGGGCAAAAGAGTTTTATTAATCCCATGTGAATAACAACACAACAAATAAAGAAGACTCATAAAGTCAGTGCACAAACTCAAAAATATCAGTTATTTATTATTATTACTATAAGTAATACTCCATTAATCCCCTTGGGGAAATTCTTGTGAATAGATAGGTGCATTTTAAGTGCCCAGTGCTTCGACAAGAATCAAGATAATCGGGAGTCAAACAACTAACCTTTCGAGTTCAGTGACAGCCCTACCAACTAATCCAAGGTCAACCCAGTGGTAAGGTTTGCTAACATTAGCATTCATAGATCGCCATACTAGTGTGGTTATAGCAACAAGACCATATACACACACTGACCACTTTATTAGGTACAGTACATCTATAAAATCCAATCCAATTTCTAATAATTATAATAAATGTTTATTATTGAAGTCACAGTGGGTGGTGGAATCAGAGTGCATTATATTAAGAGGTGTTTCTAAAGTTTTGGCCCCTTCATTCATTTTAAATAGAGTGGTCAAAACATGACCCACTATTAATATAATGCACTCCAGTATCTGCAAAAATTCTCTCTGGTCTACTTTGCTGATGTGGTTTTGCTGCAGAGCTCCTTTAAAAGTCTTAAATTAGATTGTTAAAATTTCAGGTCTTGAACTCTAATTTAGTTTTACTCATAAGAAGTCTTAATATAATAATAGTAATAAAATGTAGCATTGAATAAGTGATGCATGTATATTATAAATACCTATTGTATGCAGTTAGCGTTTCTCTAAATTACTAAGCTGTTGTGTAATAAATGTTTCCCAGACCATATTTATACTTGTCATGAAGGAGTGACTTTGAGGCTTTTCTCTTATTTTGAGTTTCATGTTATGGTGTAGAGTGAGCGCAGAGGACACCTCACCTGAGACATTTATATAACTCTAGACTGAAGAAATGTTCTATTACCCAAATTATACTGCACAATGTCTGGGCATGTTTTTCATTTAATCAATTTTGTTAGTGATGTCTAACTTACATTAAGTCAATAAAGTGACCATTAATAACTATACAGCTTAAAAAAAATGGTGTAATGCTCATGAACACCCACGTGAAGAGTTAACACTTCTTAATTACTTTTATCATCACTCACTGGTCCACAAACACAGAACTTGGCAATAGTAGAGAAGCACAAACCTTCATGAGATGTTTTTGGCACCAAAATGGAGGTTTCACTTCCACCTCCTTTGTCACTGCCCATCAAATGCAACGCTCAACTGATCCAAGGCTCTGAGCTCATTTCTTAAGGCATTTGGGAGCAAATATAACAAGTAAGAAACTTTAATATCTGATAGCGCTGTGTGAAAAACCAGTGATCAGCAGCGTCTTTCTTACTGGTGTTTAGAGGAGAGTAATTATGGACATGAGAGATGAGGAAAGCAAGACACCGAAATGCAAAACGGATCCAAAGAGGAGTGACATCTCCACCCATTAAGGGCAGCTCTGGCTTTATGTGCATTTTTAATTCAGCTCTGTAGTTCTCTATATAAAACCCAGATGAAAACATTTAAAACAGAGCATTGCTGCACTGAATATGATTCCAGAAATTAAATAACAAAGAAGTTACTTCAGTGCAGTTAGCTATTCATTTTCTGAATTTGAAGAGATATCAGCTTATTTTTCCTACATTACCCAACATAAAAGAAATGCTAAATATAAATGTAGAAATAATAAAAGCTAAAGCAAGATCAAAACTCTTTCACCAGCTGGACATGTCTTCAGTATACTGTGAATGTGCTTGGCTATGTGTCCTGCAGCTTGGTGCTGTCTTGTTATTAGACACCAGAGGACTATTTAATAATGTATGAAGGGTCTGATTTCTTTGGAGAATGTCATTCATTCTGGTGACACAACTCAAGAGTTGAGGCAGGATTTTCCTTCCTGTTGCCTTATCGCAATCTCCTCTTTGTTCCTGTCATTCAGACCCCCTTCCAGAGCCACGCTGCAGCTCTGACCTCACTTCCTCGGACATTTCCTGCCTCCTGCTCGAACCCTGCTGACTCCATTCCAGCAAAAGGAGATGAGCTTTGTACACAGTCATTCAAAAACTTGACTCAGCCTAGTCAGTAAATTTTTTCTTCCATTTTGAAATTGTGCTCCAAATAAACATAGACATGATAAAACTAGTTATTCTTTCATCCGGAGTCCAGAAAATATGTTTCCTGGTTGTGTCTGTTTGTGGAACAGGCTGTGAGCTTGATTTTCTACTGAACTTCTCAAATGTTTTTTGTTTTTTTGTCACATTATTGCAAACGGGCACAAAAAAGGGTCAGAGACCTCTAGTTAAAAGGATGTTGTCTCAGTAAACTGTCTGTGGGAGGAATTCTGTCAGTAAATTAAAACTATAACTTCACACATTATGTGGGAGTAAAGCAGCAAACATTGTGATGTTAAAAAGATGCTGATGTTTGAGTGCACCCACACTGAAAGTTTGTGAGAATATAGACACATGTGAACCATTTTGTGTAACTGCTACTTAGTACACCATTTTGTGATGATAAAAGCCTTTAAGGTCAGTATCAGTGTTTTCACTACAATTATTTTTTTATGAATATTATTTTCTTTAATCAGCATGTACATACAGTACTGGACTATGGACTGTAATAGTCGCTATAATGGGTCATAAAAGGTCAGATGATACACTAGTACTGGAACATGATAATGCTATACTGAAACTGTGTTTATTAAATTGCGATAGCTGTAATTATTGTTTAAACAATCAAAAACGGCAGTATAGATTTCATGAAATATAATACCCGTGGATATGCTGTACTTAATTCAGTTATACATTTTGGCATACAGTGGAATAGATATCTTTTATTTAGCTTTTACTTAAATAATTAATCTTAATGTTTCAAAACAAGCTGTTGATGTTGAATGATTTGTAATGTAAACACATAAACAAATTCAGACACTGATGGACATTTCTTGGATATCTTCAGCTGTAACTTCTTAACCAAAGTGTAGTTTCAGTATCTACACATCCAGCTTTCATCCAGCTTTCATGCAGAAAAACAAAATCCAGCAATTTAGGTCATTTTCTGGCCACATGATGAATCTAAGTTTAATTTAAATGGGCTCTTTATTTGAAAATGTTATATTTAGAAGGTAGCTGGTAACTTTGTTTGTACAGCAATCAACCACACCATGAAAACAACCTGCCAAATGTTGTGTACTCTGCCACCACGACAGCTCTGACCCATCAAGCTGTAGCTGACCGGTCTATGGCTATGCAGCTCTGTACACAGCAAGCTGTGACTCACTGTTTGTTCTGACAGCTGTCAATCACAGCCAACATTTTAATTTTAAGTAACTTGTGCTATAGAGCAGATGCTACCCTTTGCTCCCCACGTGCATCACTTAGCCTTCGGCGGCCATAACCCTGTCGCTCATTCATCAGTTCCTTGGAACACTTTTGGTAGGTACTGACCACTGCATACTGGACACACCCAACAGAACCCAGCCATCCCAATGTGGCTCTTGTCAAAGTCAGTCAAATCCTGATGCTGTCCATTTTTCCTGCTTCCAATACATCACCTTCAAGAACTGACTCTTCACTTACAACCTAATATATCCCACATCTTGACAGGTACCACTGTAATGGGATAACCAATGTTATTCACAACACCTGTTGGTGTATTTGAGGTTGTGGCTTTATGAGAGCTTTTTTACTAGTTAGCTCTTTGCTGCAGCTGGAAACCTTATTGGTTGCAACAAAGGAAACAATAAGCTAAACGACACTAAGAACTTGTCTACAGTGGCTCAGCAAAAGCAGCACAATTTTAAGTACAGAGTACAAAGAGCTAAGTTTAGGCTGCATTTTTTTCCTTCCGAGATAAGGGGCCTAACCCACAACTTGAAAAACAGCGCCATGCCATTATCCCTTGCCAAGCCTCCAGATTTTCCTGGGGGACGCCTGTTTTTCAATACCCTCTTCTGATTTCCTCCTGTGGTCAAAATCCTTCTGCATTTCTCCAGATTTATGATAACTTAAATTTCACATCCCCCATTTCTTTAGCACAGCTTGACCATGTTTTTGTGCATCGTAAAAGTTTTGTTTCCAACTGGACTTCAATACAGCTACATCTTTTATCTTTATGCACGGAATGCACAGCTTGTACCTCCTTGCCATGCACAGAGTGAGAAATGGAGAGCACCGAAAGATATACTGATGGTAATTTCAGAGATCATAGAAAGAAAACTTCCCATTTCTTACAGTAACTTTTTAAGGAAAAGGCCCCACCCACGCTGAAATTCCTCGGATTTAGAAGGTCTCAAGGCTGACAAGTATTGTTAGTGAGATGGTTGTAATCTGCAATCTCACCACTAGATTCCCCTATATCTTACACCGCGCCATTAAAGGAAAAAATGATAAGAGCAAAATGTAATGGAAACATGCTTGCATTGAATGAATCATGCAGCTCCGCTAAAGTGTCAGCAGGCACTCAATATTCTCCTCTGCACTGAGCAGTAATTTGAGATTTCTTGTGACTCATCATCATTTGCAAAAATGACTAACACAACATCAACCACTCTCATTTTTCATATCTATCAAATACTGTGCTTCAATTTGTGAGGTTGTTCCATTGTGGAAATTGCTTGCGGATAACTTATAGCACAAAAATGTAGCGATAGAGTAAAACCTGCGACAGAGATATTAATGCTTATATTTCTCTGACTGCAATAATTTAGAGAAAACCCATGCGTGTCTAAATGAATGAGTGCATATGTATATGTTACTTCCCAAGCCGTAGTTTTGTGCTGGCAGTGTGAGTGCCCAGTGTTAAGAGGAGGCAGACTGTGCACCATCATTAGCAGGTATTCCAAGCAGACACACGGTCCCAGCTTGAAGCTTTCCCTGGAAGCCTCAGATGAAATGGCACAAATAATGAGGCACATTATCAATCACAGGCAGGGGGCAGCTGGTTCAGTGCATGTGCCACACACATTCGCTCCTTCTCCATCTCCGACATGCATACACACACACAGAGCCTGTGGCAAAGAGAGTGGAACAGAGGAAAGGCATAGTAGCCTCAGAGCAGAGATCATTACCCTAGCAGCACTTTTATTCAGCTCATAGCTGCCCTGGAAGATTGGAGCATTACAAGCAAACTGTGCCTTTGGTGTTATTGGAATAAATCCAGGGGCCACACCATCTCAATTAAAACAAAGCAGCACCACAGTGTAATGAGGTACAAGTGGTTGTACTTTTCCAAGATACAGTAGCTTACACTGAATAATAGAATTTTTTTTAAAGCACTGTGAATTTTTTGTATTTCAGAAATGTTCTTCTGCTATTTTGATTCAAAAGTTACACGTGGAGATTCAACAGACTGCAGAGTCTGAGCCGTCTGTCAGTCAGTTAACTGTGAGAGAAAAGTTGGAGAAAAAAATTAAGTTTTTAAAGATTTGGTCTCCTTCCTACAGCGGTATTAAAAGCATATCTAGGTCTAAACCTCAAGACAGAAGTCATGGTCTTGCTCTTATCTCTGTGTCTACATAAAACAGCATGTCTGTCTTTATTGTTTCAATATTTGAACAGCTGGCTGAATTTTCCTCTAGCAGAGTTTTCTATATTTTCCTGCCACACCACCATCAGTCAATGCCAGAAAACTGTCATTTTGACTTAAATCAGCTTATCTGTGTTACACTGGACTGTGAGTGAATTTTAATACTTTTTGTTTTTTTTTGTTTGTTTCTTAAAGCAGTATCTATTACTTGCACTGTCTTTGCATAATGTATAGTGTGAGCCACCTGCCACAGCATTAGTGTCCCAAATTGTTGAGTAAACAAACAAAAAAACAAGCTATGACAAATCGAACGATCACAACTGTTATTGCTCTTTTACGAAATTTTTACTTGAGAACTTCACAGACATGCATGCACAAGTTTATGCAAAAAGACATTTGCATTACTTTGGATTTATGTTTCCATTCAATCAGTCATCCAGTGGATCTTTCTCTTTCAGGGTTTTCTCCAGTGGATGTTTTAGTCTCCACCAATCCTAAAAAACATGTTTTTTAAGCTAATAAATCTCCCACGGAATTCATCAGCTACTAGCTAACTTTGTCAGCTGTTTTAGTTTAGGGGCAGGGCATACAGTCAAGCTGGTGACCCAAAAGTTTTGAGCCTTGAAGGCACAACAGTGGGCTTAACACTAATCTAAAACTGATGGCTTAATCTGAGTTCATCTAGCATTTCAGGTAGCACTCTGATAATAATAACTTCCTCACTGACTCTTAAGGCTAGTGACAGTGAATAAAAAAACAGTAAAGCTGCAGGCCATATAACCAAAACAATGAGCTGAAAGACACCAAAAAGTACAGAGTGGGGCGTTTTTATGACGGACTTCTCTAGTCTGTCATAATAACGCCCCACAGAAATCTGCACATCTGTCAGGTGATAGTTTTCTGTTGGTTCATCTCTATGATTTATCTTTCACTGTAAACAATATACATAAAAATGTAGATGATGCAGGTTTAGTGTTTATATATCTTATATACAATGGCAGTTTAGACTTGTTTCCTGTATGAAGGTTTGTCATTACTGGAATGTTCCTCAATAAGCTACGCAATATTGAGGAAAAAATACACAAACCAAGCATAAAAATGTAAGAATAACGGACAGCAAACTGTCATTTCAGAGCTTGCTTTGACCTTATGGCAGCAACAATACATTATTATGTAACTGTAGCCATAGGTGCTGCCATAATCCTCTGCCTCTGACAGCAAGTGCCTAAATCTAGAGCACTGGCCTGGAATTATAAGTTCATTACAGTTCAGACTGGCTCAAGCATCCCGTCTGTGTTGTGGCAGGGGAAGCTGCAGGATTAAAGCCACAGAGGTAACACCAGGGCTGCACATCTGTGACCAGATGTCAACAGAAAGGCCAAGGATTGAATAATATGCCTCTTGTTTCTGACGTCAGGAGATCACAGGAAGTGCCTCAGTGTTCTTTCATTTCCTCTGTAATATCAAGCACATGGATATCCTTCTGCCGTCTGGCTGTGGCTGTAATATAAAAGATATGCGGGCTCTGCCCAGTGACGTACAGTACCATTATAAAATAAAATTGAAATACTGATGTCTTTGCAGTTTGAATTGCTCTGGTGCAAATCATCCCTGCCACATTATGTGAACATTTACAATCCCAAAACATGTTAGGATTATAAATAAGACCGGATGACGCATTAAATCACATGGAGTCCACCCTCCCCTGGTGCATGAATGATCCTAACTCAGAAGGTTTAAAGCTGCTTTAATAATTTTTTGTTTGTTTGTTTGTTTGTTTGGTTTTTAAACAAAAGGTCATATGCCACGTTTATTTATTTTGACACAGGCAGGGAGCCACTTGAAGGGGCTAAAGAGACATATGCAGTTCAGGAGCCATGGGTTCCCAGCCCCTAGCTTAGTTCTACAGAGTCTTACAGCTCCTTTCAGTCCATTGTTATGTTTTTATGGTCTACAACTATTTGGGTCACCAAAGCCACTGTATGCCTGTTATGCATGTCTGTTTGTCTGCCTGTCTGTTTTTCACTTACAGACTCCAAAATCAAACAACCTCCACAGCTGAAAATTAGCACACTTTAACAAAATGTCATGTTGTCCGACCTGTCATTGGTGGCCTACAGCCAAAAATAGGTCCTCATGTGGCTCTGCGGGTTAAACCATTCATTTTCCTGATAAATTTATATAACAAAAGTTGTAGCTTACCCCTGAAAATGGAGGAGATAGTCATTTCATAACTGAGCTACAACCTCTCAATCAAACCTGCATCCTTCTTGCTGTGAGGAGACTAACCACTACACCACCATGCTGGCTCTACGATAGCTTCCCCCAGCAGAAAGTAAGATCCCATCTACTTCCTCTGGCATGCTCATGCATTTTCATACAACGTTTATGCCTATCCTCATCCCTAAGCACATCTCCCAAGTGTGCTTGGAAAGGCAAGACACCGAACGTCAAGTAGCTCCAGTTAGGTGTGTGACTGTGTGTGTTAGCAGGTGAATGAGATGCAAACCCTTATAATATATAATATACTGCTTTTCTATCATCATGAATAATTACTTATTTATTGTGCTGGTATTGTTATTATATTTACTTTTATTTACTAACTACCCTTGTACAGCACTTTGGTCCTTCGTGGTAGTTTTTAAGTGCTTTATAAATAAAGTTGGATTGGATTGGATTGGAACAGTCAACTCATTCCAGCCCCTCATTAAGACCATGCACTGTTAAAAGGGACCACCAGAAACTTCCTTTATTATCTGTCCTGCTAAATCATCTTTAAGTCACAACCTATCCAATAGCTTAAGGATCTTAGCTAAAGATGAACCAAAATAGAATCATCATAACCTCATAGCAATTCCCCTTTGAACAGCAGACCACCGGAAGCTGTTAAAGGTCAGCGTAGATTTGGAGAGAGATCAAGGCAGACAGATTCACATCCAACAGATAAGACAGGAGTCATCGCACTTGCCCATATATGGTAACTTATTGCAGTATCATTTCAGTATTTCCCCCACGATTATATTAGCATGGCGAAGGTTACCTTTCCGATCGAACAGGTCTATACCTTGTTCTTTTATTAAACAAACTAAATAGCCTGATGTTATTTATTTTATTTACACAACGGTCATTTCTCCTCTGCTCTCTGTATCTAACACGTGCGCACACACAGGTGAGCTAGTCTTCCAAACATTACGCTCCAATACAATTAAACTGCAATCACGATTATGTTTTTATGGGAAACGTAATTCCAACCAGCTTAAGGTCAATATAATGACCATATATTTTTACAAATGACGTAAATGACACCAAACATATATCAATTAAATGTCCACAGGCAACAGATTTTTGCCCACTAAAATGATCTGATCTGCAACATCCAGTTTTCTCTTTTGCTTAAATATCCGAACTTCCAGTTCAACATGTTGATGTATGACTCCAGCTTTATTAATGTGTTTTATGGTTGGGTTGAGGCACTCACAGCACTGGGTTAGGGTCAGTAATAGGTGTAGTTAAACCACTGATGTTTTTTATAAATCAGCTGTGCCCCACTAAACAAATTAAAAGCAACAAAGAAAATGTAATCAAGGTTGCAGTTTAGTCAACCTGATGACCTAAACCCCTTAAGCATCTTTGGGATGAACTGGAACGGAGATTGCAAGTGAGGCCTTCTCATCCAACATCAGTGCCTGACCTCATAAATGCTCTACAGAATGAATGGACAAAGATTGTCACAGAAAATCTTGTGGAAAAAGGGAAAAAGGGGAACCAACTCTACATTATTAGTATTAATATAATAATAATAATTAGTATTAGTATATATAATGTAACAGTCAGGTGGTGAACACTGTTGTCCATATAGAGTATTATATATATGTATGTATATAGTGTTTAGAAATATCAGTACAGTTAAGTAACTTAAAGGATGGAATGAATCATAGATGTTAGAATGGCTGTAAATGCAACGGTGATTGTGTATAGAACAATAAATATAAAGAAAATCAACCTCATATGTGCCTTCATACAACACACACTTGTTGTTGAAGTCCAGCCTGAAACGATACAAAGCTCCCCCTTGGAATATGCATTGTTTCTGATGAGATATGGAAAGCAAGGTGCACCTATTATGGGTACAGGTATTAACCAAAGCTTTTCATCAATGAGATTTAATTGGGAGTGAGGCTGCTGAACAGCAAAAAGGAGATGAGTCACAGTGATCTAGCAGCCAGAGAAAAAAAACAAGAGTTCATCTGTTACAGAAGACTGTGAGGGGTTTGTCTCCAATACATGGCATTCATTATCTTGAGGACATATTCAAGACCTCTTCACCTACAAAGATGCTAGAAAAGTAATCTAGGCTTTTGGTAGTTGGGGAGGTGAGGGTGCAGCTGGAAAAGACAGGATGACGGAAGCAAACGAATAGGTGTCGTTTAAGCAGCAGATGTTTGCTATAATAAAGTCTCCATCTCTGAATGCTTTAAAAGATGCCAAATATATCTCTTTAGAGGATGAAAACAAGCATTCTACCAACTGTTTAGCATTCCATTGAAGAATTTTAGGAAGAGGCTATAAATGCCTTCTCACATACTGTAGCTTGACTTAAAAAAACAGACAGTGCTTGATCTATTTTAGATAATTCTAAGGTGCAGCTTGGACAGTCTTGAGAGAGAAAAAGACAATTCAGGGATCTTTAAGCAATAAGAGAGTGTTTGCATTGTTCAGTCGGTTGGCTGTATGTTTCAGGGGTATGAATGGTTATTACCTTCATGCAGGGCAACAACAGGTCAGTTTTTTGCCTTATTAATTGCAGAGAAGCTTGTTCTGTTAGCGTAAGAATCACATCCTGTGTTATGCAGATTACAAATGACTCATAATGGATGCCACATATCCAGGAAGACATATACAATACCCTGATGACACAAACATTTAGTGTATACAGTAGCGGTGGGTGATATAGACTTAAAACTATATCACAATTACATACAATATTTCCATAGTCATTTTTAACAAGACCATCTTCTACCATACCTCTAACACATTACTTTAGATCACACTACTTCATCTGTGCTAAGCTACCACTAATGAATGCGTCATTACAGAAGCACCTTTCAGGCAGTTGTAATGTATGTCCTATAACTGTAGCTGAACTGTGGAAATGGCACATTGATTTCTCCTCCATTCTCAAGATTTTCTTGACTGAGTCTAATAGGACCACAAACAGGAAATACAAAACCATGTCTCTTAAGTCTCTTTAGACACAATTAATTTACTTCTAATTTAAAGTCACCAAACTTACTCAGTAATACCTAAGCAAAACTTGTTCTGGACCTATGACACAAGACTGTGGACTTGTGTATGTGGGTAACATATGTAAACCTCCTTCCCACTGATGGCGCTGATGCTGTGGGGGACATCCTACCTCTCTCCCAGTGGTGTCTCCCACATATTAATGTGCTATTTCTTCTTTTTTATAGAGCCCCACAGCCGTGCCTTACACAGTTTACTTAAGGTGGCACTGAGTTCGTGCCATACAAGTAAAACTGTTCAATTACCTTTTAATGTCTGTTTTAACAAAGTCTTGTCAAGGGAGCCACTGCAAACATTGACCTCTAAACTTAATGTGGTATGAGCTGCCAGACCTGAATAAACCAGACAGGGAACATGAAAACAAAGTCATTCACTTCATTTACTGCTTTGTCAGAATAAGGAATAAGTAAAAACTCTAACATTTGAATGGTTACGTTATCTGTAAGCAACATTAGCCACATTACAGTGTAAATTATCTTCATTCATAAAGATTCAAAGTAGTACAAAGTACAAGTACAAAAGTACAACGCAGAGAGCACTTGCACAAAACCTAATGTAAGAATCACACAAAAGCCTTTCTACATTGATCATTTGAAGACATGACAACAGATACTATCATGTAAGCCTGCAGTCATATACAGCTTGACAAAACAGCAGGTGTGTGTTATTGGGATGAAAAACATCAGATTTTCATCATGAGTCATCTCATGTCATCCTCCCTCAAAACCTCTGAGATCCCTAAGCTCAATCACAAAAAGTTTATAGAAGCTGTAAAAAGAAAAACCTAGAATACTGCCTAACACTGTTATGCTATGTGTGGAAGAAACAAGCAACTCCTACAGGAAGTTAGGAATAACCAATCGCACGTCAGTGTGGCAGGATCTCACTGGTACCAAGAAGTGTTCACAGCAAAGAATGAGCATAATACATCTGTGGGAATTGATAGGGCTGCTGATCAATACCACTGACTCGACAATTAACCCCCAGTCCCCACAGCCAACTAACGCTTCCAATTTGTCAGGCAGAGCTTCTAAGACATTTCCACTACAGCTGCTAAAGATTCATGTTCTCACACTACAAAGCAAGCTGACAAAAGAGAAGCATTTTGCATGGTAATTTACAGTAATTTACCTTGAGATAATATGTTGCCACTACTATTTTCTACTACTATTGTCTATTATTGGCTCCTATGCACATTGAATTACTCAGAGTCGGGAAGAGGTTTCATATTCCTTAAAACACCTTCAAATATGCCAAGCCTATTCAGCCATATCCAAGTGTCTTTGTAACACAAAATGGAACATAGTAGCAAAAGGGCAGGTTGTGCAAACACCTCTGAGAGGCTTGTCAGAGCACAAGGCAGCAGAGCAGCGTTCTCAGTCCTCTTTACCCTGCAGATACGTCTGTATTTCCTCTGCCAGATCAGCAGTCAGACACCCAGAGGGGTTTTGTTTACCCATCTACCGTGGGTATGGCCGGCAGGGAACAGGTCGGCAGCTTGCAGAACCATTCTGCAGCATCACAAAGCCGTGACCAAATCCACCCGAGGATGTCTCCGACACATTTCCAACAAGGTTACGTTTGCAACAAGGTTACAGTCAAAACTGCCCTGTGGCAAAGATACAAACGATGCCAAGCTTCTTTTAACACAAATACACACTTCCAGCATGTATCCTTTTTTACATTATACATAATGCAGCTTTACTATAATGTAATTGCTTTATATAGGTTAACAATTGCATGGCTCAACGTAAATTCAAAAATGAAGTACCCTATTCATCTAAAGCCTGTATTGCAACATTTCATTGCACAAGAAGCTCCTACTTTGCAGGAAAATTCTAAGAAAACCTCAATTAATGCTCCTAAAAATTTAGGTGTGACAGTAAAGTTTGGTGCCTTTACAGGTGGACAGTGTTCACATCGACACTTGACAAATGACATGTGTAGTACAAGGAATTAAGTAGGATTTATTAGTAGTGCATAGATTTTGCTGCTCCAAACAGGTTTTATCATATTTATATCTGTTAAAAATAAATGTTTTTTCACTTGTTGGATTTTACTGAAAAATGATGCAAATGTGCATTGTTGAACCACTAGCATTTTCCAACCACAGAGGCAACTGGATACACACTCATACAGGTCTAAACAGCGGTACACCCGAGGTCACTGGTATGTAATTATATGACCACAGTTTTTGAGTGCGGCTGTGAAGAGACGGCTCAGCAACTAAACACAGCTCTTGATTTAGCAGTCAATCTTGGCTTCAACCCTCACCTGTGGACATAGCCTTTGGGTAGGTACCAAGAGAATGACAAGAAAATCATATACAAGCTGCGGAAATGAGGTTACACAGGGTATACAGACTCACTCTGGTTGACTGGGTGAGGAGAGCAGCAATCTGGGAGAAACTCTGTACTGAGCAGTGTTTCCACAAATTAACAGGCTCCTCTTTTTGAAAATGTTCTTCACAAAACCTGACGGAAGGGACTGTCTATCAATAGGCAGATGGAGGTATGTGTGTGAAAAAAAGTCAGCCCTGGCCTTAATAAGTGATATGAAAATGGGTGGAAGGTTTTATGGAGGTTGATTGAATGCATAGTAATAATGACACTGGTTTAGAGAAAATATAGCAGATTTGTGGTCATGTTATCGGCCAAGGTTCTAGAGGTTTCAACACCTTCAGTACATTATTTTGGTCCAGCTACTGAAGTAGACTAGACATTAACTAAAGATATTCATGTTCTCCAGAGGGTCAATCCTAATGACCTTTCATCTAAAACACACTATAAGTTAGTAGGGTCCCACCTTAGTCTGTCATAGTATATATTGTCTTAGAAATAATTGCAATAGACAATATTACATTTCAAGACTATTCATAATATAATGATAGCACAAATAGCACAAGGAGCTCACTATTACTATCACTCTACTTGTGCTGTGGTCAGGAGCAGGCAGTGGGCAGGATGCACACTTACTTGACCTATGACAGGGAAAAGCAGAGCTATGTAGAAGGCAGAGACAAGCATTAGTTGGTAGAGATTGAACTGAATTTACTTGATACTTCTATCTTTGTACCAGCAGCATCAACAGTAAATTAAACCATGACCTTCTCAATAAAATAAAAATGTATGCAGAAAACTGAGAAATAGAAATATAAGCCAGTTCCTAAGACTTAAATCAAGACGTTAAATAAATAGGCAAAAACAATTATTGAGAGTTAGGTCAGTACAGTACAGTACACAGTGTTTAAGATGAAACAATAAATATGAGACTGTTTGCATTTCTTGCCATTTATATTTAGATATGTTAAACAACATAGCACCTTTTTATGGGGTTACCCAAATTTTAATTGAGCAATCGTACCTGAAGAGTTTAAAGTAAATTAAATAAATACCTTGTTTACAACAACTGCTTGAAGCCTGAGACTCTCTGACATCAAACTGTTGGTTTCTTCTACTGATATGCTTTTCCAGAACCTCTACTGTAGCCTCCTTCAGTCGTTGTTTGTTTTTTTCCTGTCAATGTCCTGTATAACAGGTGAAATGCATGTTCAGTTGGATTAAGGTCTGTGGATTGGCCAGTCTGAAACCTTCCACTTTTTCCCTCTGACCTCTGAAGTCCTGTGTTGAATCATTATGTGTGTTTTGGATCATTGTTGCAAAATGAAACTCCTCCCAATTAGTTTAGAGGCATTTCTCTGTGAATTAGCAAACAAAAGTCTTGTTCAAATGGCAGACTGCGAAACCTTTATCCCTGCTCTGCTCTATGAGGGTTGCTGGTTGTGTCGCTGACTGTTGTTTTGTTCTTTTCCATGTCTTACAGTACTTCTGGCATCAGTTGTTTTTGTTATCCTTGGCTGACCTATTATGTGTATACTGCTCAGTGCACCAGTGGTTTCTTTCTTTTTTAAAAACATTCTAAATTGATGTGTTGGCTATCCTCAATGTTTGTCTAATGGCTCTGAATGATTTAAATAAGTCATTTAGAGTTATTCATTGTTAAAACCATCAACCTCACAGGACACACCTGGGTGACAACAAACACTTGTCCAATACTTTCTTTCATTCCAATTTCTTCTATATACGTATGTATACTGTATATTTGATCATAAACCCCAGTATTGTAAACAGAAATGAATTCGCCTTTCCAATTTCCAGACAGTATTATATGTCCATATTAGCAATTTATGTTTGCCACACCAAGGCTTAAAAAGCCAATGTCATTTCAGCAACATTTAACCACATACTTAACGTCAGATAGAGCCTGAGAAAACCCACTGGATCCGACTGTGAGCTGAGTGAAGTGAAGTCTTTGCTTCTAGAGCACCTGTTGTTTCCAGTCTGTAGGATGACATGAAATGAAATGGAAATATCTCTCTGCACTGCCAATGCATCCATACTGACTCTGTGGCCTCGGGCATGCTTTTGGCCCTAAGTGAAAAACTGAGTAAACATCACAAATATGTGGGTAATTTTAGGCATGAACAACATTTGCAAAGCATTTTCTTTCTCATAAACAGGTAATGTAAGCAGAAGAGTACAAAGTCAGTATTTCACTGAAAAGTAAATGTATGACAATAATTATAGGATTGTTTTTGTTTTTCAATTCAATTTAAAGTCCAACAGCTCTCCTGGATTGTTAAGTTTCATGAAGATTACTTAAGTTATGCATGGTCACAACAGTAAAACAACAAACTCTTCTCTTCTCTATGAGATAATTTGTGATAATGAGAATAAACTAAAGTAGGAAGGACAGTGACAGGCATTCTAAACAGACTGAAAAATAAAACACTGAATATAAAACACGTCTGTAGGACTCATCCAAGTGGGTAAATCAGAACAGTTTCTGATAAATGACAAATAACTACAGTACCACTACCACTCATTCCAGGGGCCAACAGCCAAAGGTTAGAAAAGGAAGATTTTTAACCTGTATATTGGAGCAGGCCCTTATCAACACTACTGTGGTGTGGTTGACCAAACTATTTAACCCCATTTGCTCCAGTGGTGCTGCTCAGAGGTCAGCCATCAGACTGGTTGTACTGGGAAGCTTCCAGGTGCTCATGTGAGTACTGTATTCTCATCATCAAGTATTTGTGTTCGCCAGAATAACTATTTTTTTAAAAACTGTTGTCAAATCACCATTTAACCAAACACACTGACTGAAAATGTCAAGATGACAGCTGATGATCTCAGAGAGGCACTGTACCTCTGTGAGTGGACCTGTACTGTAGGTGAGAAGACCTGTACTGTAGGTATCCTTCACAGCGCACTCACACCTGACCTTTAGACATTCTGCACTTTTGGGTACATAACAAATATCTGATCAACTTAAACAAGCTAGTTTTACAGTATGTTTGATGGATGGAAAGGTAGATTAGGTTCCTCCACTATAAATCAGGTTGCCTTGATATTTTTATTGATGTGTATTTTGTGTTGTGACTATGGGAAAAAATACAACTTGTGTACTTTTGCAGAACTATTTCCTAAAAATTATGTGATTATGTGAAATTTTGTGACATTTTAATTTCTAATTGCCTATTTGACTTTTATTTCCTTCTTAAACAAAACAACAGTCTTTCCCTAATCTTAACCAAACTGTTTTTACTGCCTAACCACAGATGGGACTAGAGTCCCAGGTTTGGGTTGTGCTAGTCATTAACACCAGTCACGTCCCTGCAAAACAGTTTCAATTAATAAATGCATCCCTTCATTAATTCTTCCATTGTGGAAAATTAAAAAATATATTTAAAAAATCACCATGTAATCTACCCACCGATTCAATGGGGAATCAACAGGGCTGACTTTTGACACGCTGTTTTGATGTGATCTGTGTCTAAGTGCATTATCTTGATGGCATTCAATCAAGAACCTTTACATTTACAAACAGTATTAATAGGGTTCTTACGCTCTCAATTTTGACCATGTGGATCTCAGCAGGCAAACACAGTGAAGGGTCAACACGAGTGAAGCTGGATACTCTCAAGAGACCAATACAATATACAAGGTGAAGCTGATGTGGCAGAGGAAGATGGCCAACAGCTTTTGAGTAGCATCACTAAGCAGACACTAACATTACTTGTACTACAAGGTAATCAGTGCTGTTGGGTGATTAGGCAGTGCTAGTCAGTCACACGATCCTCATCTTGCCCATCATAGTGGTCCCTAGAGTCTCATTATGTGATGTACAGTATATGGTCTATTTCTTTCTCCTTTGAAATGGTACTTAGTATTTACAATGCATTCTGCATCAGTTTGCATCTGCAGTAAAGTGCACGAGGTCAAAACTTGCACACAAAACAGAATGATGTGTATTATTGGATTTGTTTCCTTTTCCTGACCCTCCTTCATTCAGACTATTCTTCTTCTCAATGTTATTAAACCTCTAAAGCTTTTTCTTTTGCTCTCCTATGTGTCTGGCGTGATCTAGGTATGTCATTTATCAGTGCGACTTTGTAAGATATTAGAAAATGCTTGATTCAATACAGCAGCTCTCAGTTGCTTATGCAAAAGTCTTTTTGAAAAAAAGCCACATGAATTCAATGCAAATCTACAGTCATTGCCAGTCTCAAGCAAAGTGACAGATGAGCTGCACTGTGATGAAAAGAATCAAAAGAATCAGAAAAGACAAAAAACCAAATGTTCACAGGACAAGTGTGTTTACGTCTGTTTTTAATCCTCAACATCTCATCACCATGCAGAACTGTTTGTTGTAGTTCTAATGTGTGGATCATGTTCTCCACTAAATATCCCCTGCAGCAAACAACAATGTTAATGACTAAACATACAGTATGACTCAGAAGACACTGAATCCTAGCCAACATAGTCATCCCACTGGAACTGACTTAAACATGAACCTATGTGTATATTGGCATACGCATTACTTTCTGATAACTGACAAGGTGGTGCATAAAATTGCAATTCCCACAATGTCCCACAATGAGCCTTTAGGTCCACTATGATATACTGGATGAGCGGCAGTCAAGCCAGCCTTGATAGATCCTGCAGCTGGCTGAGAAACGACTTCGGCTCAATGATAGATGGCCTCCATTTACACACTTGATAAAATCGTAGAGAAAAATGTTATCATCTGCTCTCAAATGGACGCTGCCGGGGGAAGCACAGTTTGAAGTCATCCAGCCAGGTGAATACCAATACTGTTCTACACAATGTACGCTATGGGCAAGCAATAAATATGTAAATAAGTGAAGTGTTGTGTTTAAATTAATAATAAGGGAAAAGCTTTTACGGTGCAATTTCTGGTACATTCAAATGAAGTAAAATGATACTATGACATAGAAACCGATATCTCATACCTCAGTACACAAATACAGTTGTTAGGTATGTGCCTACCTAAACACAGTGTACAGTCATAGAACTGTCATGGTGTGGTTATGTTTAGGTGTCAAATCTAGTTGGATATGTGTATTAATTTGAGTAAAAAAAAGTTACAGGCTTTCAGATTGGTTCTTGATGACCAAGAACTCCAGTGACCCCGTGTATATTTATTATATTAATACAGCGCTGTCATCCCCTGTAAGTAGCAAATTTTCATCAGTTTAATAGTCAAATGCTACATTAACTATCAAACACTGCATAACATCAGACCTAATGTTCTAGTCACCCTATGTGCACAGCCAAATCTCACAACTCATATGCTCCCGCTGTGCACTTTGACTGATGGCCACAACATGGGTGCTTACACTAATTGCCATCAAGTTTTCAAACAGTTTACACTAATTGAAACACAGTGTTACTTTGGGTTGGAGTTGACACACTCTGACCTAATCAGTCAGAAAATTAATCAAATCATCTTTTTACTGACTTTTTTTTGAGCATTGCCAAATGTTTGCTTGTTTCAGTAAACTCAGTACTGCTGGGATTTAAAACCAGTGGACACAAAATGGCGAGCCTGTTTCAGTTTTCTGACAGGTCATCAACAAAACAATAATTGAAAAAATTATTGGCATATATAATAATTTGAAATTATTATTCTGTGCAAGTAGGTACAGCTGTTAGCTGTTCAGTCACAGCTAGAAGAACCTGGGTTCAAATCCACAGGTCAGACAGCTGCCTTGGTGAGTGGAGTTTGCACGTTCTCCCTGTGCTCACGTTGGTTTTACTCCAGGTAAAACATGCAGTTAGGTTAAATAGTGACTCTAATTTGTCCATAGGTGAATGGTTTTTCCCCTCTATGTGTCAGCCCTGTGATAAACTGGCAACCTGTCCGGGTGTGCCCTGCCTCTAAGTTGGAATAAATTGTTGGAAAGAACCTCTGGATCCTGTGCATTCCTCATCAGATGTTCAATCAGCATCATAACTAGAGCAGTAGTTTCTTCAGTTAGATAGATAGATGGATGAAAACAAAAAGCTGAGAAAATAGCTTCTGACACCATGTAAAACACTAATCACACAATATTGTAAAAAGCTGTAAAAAACTACAGTTTAGAACTGACCTTCAGTTCCATATTCCATATTGGTAAGGACTGCACACAATACATATGGTATGGTAGATATGTGAATGTCATACAGTAGATAGTTGTAATTTGCATTGATCTGCTCTGGCACGTACTATCCCCAGCTCGCACACTGCCACAAGATTATCAATAAGCACAACTCAGCACACAGCCAGTGGCCCACACTCACAGGAATCAAGTGCAATATTTCAAGGGAAATGCCACAACTTGTTTAGATATCAATACGGATTCTTAAAGAATCTGATAAAGTTCACAAACCTTTATTGATTCTAAATGTTACAAATGTTTTACTTCCTTAGCACAATTCCATTTTGTGGCTACTGTGATATGACATTACAAACTAAATAATTTTTTAACCATTAGATCCAGGCCACTTGCAGATGTGATCCTAGATTCATATCAGACATCTGGTGGTGAGATGAGGAAGTTTAAAACTAGATGCACATTTATTTATTTATTTAAAACTGGACCTGTGAGTAGGATACTTCCAAACACAAATATGAATCAGGAACACACGAAAACATTTTTTCCTGACTAATTGATAGTGATCATTAAGGCCTGTGATGTTGAAAAGTCCACATGGACAGGGTGCAAAGTCTAGCTCACATCAACCATTTAAACTTTTCTACACATTGTTATTTATATTATAAGAAGGGAATTGGTATTGGACAATAAAGTCATTATTATTATCATTATTATTATAACAGTACATTTGGAGATTATGTTTAAGTCTTAAAATTAGAGATGTACATTCTGGATCTGTTTTCCAGCTTTCGTTTAATGCTGTGATGCACTTTATTTTGTTGTTTGTGTTCACTGAGTGATAATGTATTTCTTCACTTTGGATTTAGCAATTCATTAATATCTCATTAGTATCTGAATTCTTACGCCTTTCCAGATTGTGTGATAAATCACCATATTCTACACCTTCTAATCTGCAGATTGTATTGACTCTTCTCAAAGGATAACTGTAGAAAATATCATAAATACCAACAACAACAAAAAAAACATACAATATACAGGATGTTACATATTGAGAATAAACCTCCATGAATATTTCATTCCAAGGTGTATTCTCCTTTTGAAAGTGCATTTATTCTTCTCATCTTCTGTATTCAAATAGAAGTCTGTCCCTCAGGCTTCAAAATCTACACTACTCACTGTGTGAAATGTATTTTTGCTTTGGCTTTAAATGCAACACAAACAGCGCATTTTTCACAGCTTGCCCACAGCAACTGTGGCATATGTGCTTACTCATAAAGTCAAAACTTTGTTATATTCCTGACCAATTTTCATATGTCCTCTGGCAGTGTTCATTTTTTCACTCCTGAGTCTGTGCTGCTGACCAGTGAGCTGCTTTTTCCTGCCGCTCTGCACACACACGTAAATACACTGATACGAGGAAGCCTTGAGACCAAGTATGAAATACATACTCTCAGCAGGACAGCATTATGCGTGTCGCTGTGATGTTCATAATGTGCTGGATGTTGGTTTGAGCAAGAGGTGTGAAGTCCAGCTTATTCTACATGGCTTTAAAGCTCCAGTTTATGTTAATGTGTTTGCTACAGAATACCATGTGAAAATGACAAAAATAACAACAAATAAAAATCTACTAATAATTAACAAATGAAAATCAGACATTGATTTTTAATTTTGGCTCAGCAGAAGCAGTTTAAAAAGCAAACTAATGAAACTGGCATGGACAAAAACAATGGTACCATTAACTTAATATTTTGCTGCACAACCTTTTAAGGCAATCACTGCAATCAGGTGATTTCTGCAACTCTCAGTGAGACTTCTGCACCTGTCGACAGGTATTTTGGCCCACTTCTCGTGAGCAAACTGCTCTAGCTGTTTCAGGTTTGAAGGGTGTTGTTTCAGCTGTTTACGCAGATGTTCATTTATCCTGTTGGAGGACCCATGACCTGTGACTGAGACCAAGGTTTCTGACACTGGACAGCACATTTCAATCCAGAATGCCTTGATAAACTTGAGATTTCATTATACCCTGTATAGATTCACCCAGATGCTTTCTGGCCTGTCAATATGTATTTTGGCGAATTCCAGTCTCACATTTTTATGATTTGCTTTCAAAATTGGAGATCTCGTCAGTCGTCTTCCATTAAGTCCACTTTATCTCAAATGGCGACGGATGTGTGTGATCTGATGCTGATGTGCCTCTACCTTGGAATTCACTTCTAATCTTGTGGTTCTAAGTTGTTCTGGGTTCTTTGGTTACCATTCTCATTACATTTACATTTAGACAATTGGCAGACGCTAAATCTAAGTTGTGGAGAAAAACTTTAAATCAAAGCACTATCAGAAGAAGTGTGTCAGTTTCATGAGATGTAATTACAGGAGTTTTTTTTAGCTTTCTATGGTCCATGTTTAGTGTGGTACACACCATGATACCAAGCAGCACAGTGACTACTTTTCAATTGTAATTTCTGATTTTCATTAGTTAATTATTAGTAATTTATTTTTATTATTATTACTTTTGTCAGTTTCACATTATTTTTGTGACCACTGTGAGCTTTTCTTTCTTTACCAGAAGGGTACCAACAATTTTGTCCACATATGTATAACATGCAACTCAGTTATCAGTCTTGCATAATTATTTGCATTAATTATGCAAAAACTGCCAAAGGAATCATTTAAAGTGCAATGTTCAAGCCTGCAGATCTACCAACACACGAGTCTGACCTTGATAACAGCTGCATGAATTTGTCTCTGTCGAGAAACTTAACAGACAAATAAAGCACAGAGTAAACATAGAATAGCAGCCCCACCACAGTTTATTTGCTCATAAAGCTCATAAAGCAGAGTGTGGTGAAATAACATGCTCCCACTCTATCAAAATAGAAACACTACATCAGAAATCTACTGAAATCTCTGAACAGCCTCCTGTCACTCATTTCACTGACTACTTGGAGAAACAATGTGACCTGTCATGCTGTGCTCAGTTTGACATTATACACTCTGTGTGTGTGTGTGTGTGTGTGTGTGTGTGTGTGTGTGTGTGTGTGTGTGTGTGTGTTTTTGTGTGTGTGTGTGTGTGTGTGTTTGT
>OMLM01008868.1:0-17063 GCA_900302695.1 Helostoma temminkii
AAAAGCAGCCACAGCCACTGATGTTTTCCTCACAATAATTCTTATATTGTGTTGACATTGTTTTGTTGTTGGTGGTGTTGTTTGAAACTCTCAGATTTGAAACCCTAAAAATATCCTGAATGAGTAAGAAGTGAATATGCAAAGACATGAAAGAAGACCTAAATCCATCATCACCACCTCTTGACACAGTCATTTTAATGGGCATGCACAGTTGTCAAAGTGTGTGTTTACTTCCTCTAAGAGAAGCTGTGGTTACAGAACAGAACAAAATGTACAGCTACAGGATTTTCATGCTCCTTAAGGCCCATGTTAAAACTGCCAATGAGAGTCAGTCAGGTCACACCATGTACATTCTCTGTTAACCCAAAGACTAAAAATAGAATCTGTGGCCTGAAAATGGTTTTTAAAAAATCACAAGACATACAGTATTTGACTTCAGGGCATTAACAGTGGTACGGAAAGCAGTTTCTCCTTGCCACAGAGGCTGTTTAAATGTCATACACCAGTCAACTTTACAGCTCTCAATAACTGAGTTTATAACCTGCATATTTCCCACAAGGTGGAAAGCACCTGCGATAATACAGATAAAAATCAGCTGCATTGAAAAGAGGGCTTAATGGATTTCAGTCCCTTTACAGTAAACAGTTATGAAACAGAGGTGCAAAGGCCGGCACACAGTGATAGTAAAATGTTTTCTATTACTTTAGGTATACAGGTATAACACTGTATGGAAATCTGAAGGTTTATAGTGTGTATAAAGTGTGATCAGCTCTATTAAAACTAAATTAAAGATGGCAAATAGAGTCACAGGTGACAGACCTGTTATTTAAAACCTTCCCATGTTCCAGGTGTTGCAGTTTGTTTCCTACTTTGAATCCACATTACAGGATTATTCACCTATTATTCTGTTCTTATTATTCAACTTGATCACAGTGCTGTGGTGAGCAAGTGCAGCCCTGTGTTGGTATATCTGGAGCTGTCTAGAAGTGTTTGATCTCCTTATAGACATAAGTGAAGTCAACACTGAGACTGAAACATCAGGAGCCTGAATCAGGAAAACACTGGACTTTGAAGTTCAAATGTTATCACTTATGCTATGGTAAATAAACTTTCACTTTTCATATCCATACAGAAGCTTAAATAATGTGTCTCCATGCAGTTTTTACTGATCACACAGACACGATTCACATGACAGGAAAACAGACAGGAAAGACTTTCAGCTTAAGTGTGAATAAAACTTTGATAAAACACTGTGAGAAACTTGGGAACCTGTCTGCCCACTGAACCTCCCACAGCTGCTCTACAGAACTTCACTGTAACACAGAAAACTTAGCTGAACTCAACACATATTGTTTACAAGGGCTCATACAAGCTGGTCCTCAGCTCCATAAGCGTGTGTAAATACAATAGTCTGAGATGGTGTTCTGCCCTGCCCTGAAGCAAGTATGTTTCTTTTTTTTTTTTTAAGTATACTGTCATCTTTAATTCCATGTTCCTCACTAGTAACATCATAGGAAGTCAATTCAGGACACAAGTAAACAAACAGTGAGTCTGGAGGTGGATGTTTGTCACTGCTGAGAAAAGTGCAGGAAATTAACAAGAAGGGATTTTGAAAATATGTGATTCTTTCTCTTTTTAAATGTAGTGTAACAAATGAAATTACAAGGAATGAGCAAAGGCCGCCAACATAAAACAGTTTCTCAAGATTTTTCCTATACTTAAATACCCAGAACAAATATTTCACTTTGTCCTTCCACAACACAGTCTGGAACAACTGTTTACTGTTTATGTCTTATGCTGCGACATCCACTTGTTCACACTGTAAGTTACTCAGGCAAAGAACCACGTCATATCTGTGCAAGTGCAAGAAAAGCCACAGCGAAACAAAGTGATATGAACAAAATCAAAACCAAAAACATACAATCCTTTTTGGTGAAAAATAATTAATTATTAACCACTAAAAGCTGAGAGTGTTGCTCATTTACTTATCCTGTAAAGATTTTTCAAAGCTGAATTTGTTCCAACAACTTTCTATAGTCGAAAGGGACATAGTAAGAAGACACAGGGGTGGACAGCATAATGTGGGCTGGAGAATAGAAACCAGAGATAAAATCACACTTGAGGCCAAAATATTTATTTACATATTTTCTGGTTGCTTCTTGGTGTTGAGACATGTATATAAAAACATTAATTCCTCTGTGAAAAAGTTCAATTGAAAAATGTCACTCTGCACAGATGCACATTGTTTAAGCTAACAAGGCATAATGAAAACATAAACCTAAAGTGTCTACATTGTTAATTGGTTGATGCAAGTCAACCTGAGACTAATTCAGAGAAAGCAAGTACACAGGAAAGTCACTGTATCCTCAAATTATTCACTTTTTTACACTTTTTATTTTAGACCACAAACAACATTATCACTTTCAGGTGACATTTGCTAGCAGTAAAAATATTATGTGCATAGCAACCTGCAGACAACTGAACATAAATATTTCTTACCAAAACATCAAAAACACCCAAAACTCTCTAAAATTAACACACTGTCATAAAATGTGCGTAAAGTACTTAGATTGGGATCAGTGATGGAGCCATGAGTAGAAAGTTGACATAACAGACAACACAGTACTCAAACCATTTGAAGAGACTCACGTGAGCAGTGACATGTATTTTTCATCTCTAACACCTTCATCATGCCCCATGATAACCCAAACTTTAGTTTGAGTCTAGTATGTTTTATGTTTGAATTTCATTTTGTACTTTTGTGTCACATTTTCATTTGATTCATGTTTGTTTTAATCTATTTTCACAATGTTTCAAACTACACTGCACCAGATTATTGTCCTTTGAAACGGTGAAAAATCTGGAACATCTGGATGATTCTAGGTTATGTAAAGAACACAGAGGACGTCATGTTAGACCTGTTTTACAATTATTCACCATATTGACCTATGATCAAGCCATCTGTATTCATTCAGGAGATTCAGGCTGAGTAAAAGTAACTGCTGCAAATACATATATTGCCTCAAAGCATATATTTATTGATGAATTTGAAATAAATAATGTTGAGGCAATTTCTCCTTCAGAGTAAATCACAATATTTTAATGAGATAAAGAAGACTTGTAGCATTTAATCAAATTTTCTTGACACCATCTCCCTCATCTTCTTGCATGTAATTTCCACACTTGACCTTGGCCTACGTTTGTGTCTTTATCTAAATCGTATTGATAGTGACAACAGCTCTGTTTATGTGGACGCTTTTCCTCTATTAGTCTTTGTTTACTTACCCATAAAGCCTGACGTCAAAACCCAGGATAGCCTTTTCTCCCGCGGGGAATGAACTGTGAGAAATGAACATAATTTAAAAACCCATGGTGGAGCCTTTTTTTTTTTTTTTTTTTAGTCGTCACCCATTTATAAGTAATTATTGATACTCAGGGCCATATGGGGTTTGGCAAAGTTAGTTCAATATTTTGTTCAATTTGCAATTGTAGTCAAAAAAATAGATGGAATAAAGATAAAGACCTCAGTCTGTCTTAAGCAAATCATCAAACTGTAGAAAAACAGGACTGTGGCTATGTCGTCCACAGATAAAGTAAACTTTTCTTCTTCAGTACAGAGGCATGAAAGTCCTGACAGCAACTGACCAAGGCTTGGACAATCTGAAACCTCAAGTCAAAGGCAAATTTATGTTTTTAACTTTTTATTTTTCCGAGGAAATTCAACTGCAACTACACAAATTCACAGATATTGTAGAAAGATATGGTTCAGTGTCATCTGAATATGACTTTTACGGAACTGATGAATGGTGTTTATGCAATACATAGATAGGAGTGACTGGGTGAGGATGACACTGACCTCTTTGTTTCTCCTTAAGATCTTTCACCTTTTTGACCTGTTGACATATGACAACAACAACACAACCTGTTTCCACGCAGTAAACAACAGTAAACAACTAGAATAGCAAGTGATTTTCCATGTGCACATTCCAAAGTGATTTTAGTGTTTTCTATGTTGCTCTACTTTCCATCAGCTCATGCTAACTGCTGGAAGAGGAGGTTAACGTCAACAATTATCACATCCCATCATCTTTTCCTGCACAGGTTAAACCTCCCGTAGCAGATCAGATCAATCCAGACAAGGAGCCTGTCATGGTGGGGCAACAGCAAGTCCTAGGAAGACTGAATCAATATACACTCAGAATAATGTTTACATTTTAGCCGTTTATAGGACACT
Organism: Helostoma temminkii; assembly: GCA_900302695.1. Lineage (NCBI taxonomy): Eukaryota > Metazoa > Chordata > Actinopteri > Anabantiformes > Helostomatidae > Helostoma > Helostoma temminkii. Next base: position 4,235 of record OMLM01008868.1, read on the forward strand.
TAATCAGAGCCTGTGGCAGCGTGCAGGAGCACAGTAAGCTTTGGTTTATGCAGTTAATCAGTACTAGAAAAAATGTCAGAGAGATAATGACCCAGAAAAACTGATGTGAGAAAAGCATTCAGTGCTTCATTCAGAAGCAAAAAAGAAGAGGAAAAAGAGCTTTTTATGGCAATAAAGTTATAAATAATAAGACTAATAGCTAAAGCAAAGTGAGGTCTCGTTGTATATTACTTGTCATATACTGGGCAATTCAAAGAGCTTTACATAAGACATGGAAAGTAAATGAAATGTTGGGTTGAAGAAAAGGACACAGTCATAGTAAAACCTATTCAGATTATTTGACAAAAATCTGCAATAAAACACTGCACTGTATAATCTGCATTCAAAATTTTATTGTCAAGTATAGTAAGTATTCTTCTATGTACTTCTAGTATACTTGCTAGTATACTATTTTAATACTTTTAGTTAAAATCCAAGGTTTATCTTTGATAAGAACATAAAACGTATACTGAAACTATACTTAATTGGTTTTAAAAGAAGTGTATACTTGAATGTATTTCTTTTTCATAAGGGTAGTATTACAAGATGCCTCTTGTCAGTGTTTATTATTACATTGTTGAATCATGAACATATACAATAACCGCACTCTATTTGTTTCAGGTTTCAACAAATTGTAATGTAAGCACACCTGAGGTTGTTTTATTTCTGCTTTAAAAGGTAGTTTTGCATGTTGTAAAAAAGTTTTGCTTTCTATATTGTTTAAGTATTTTTAGTCATCTTTGTTTTCATTTTAGTTTTCCGGGATATTACTGTTTTGCTTTTCAAGACATATCAATTTTTAGTTTGTATTGTTTTGGCTCAATGCTTCCAACTCATGTCAGTCTTTCAACATACTGATGACTGTGCTGAACACAGCAGCTGTACTTGAGCAACAGGGGAGAAGTTAAAGAATTTGCACACATTTTGTTTTGATTTTGAATGCATTACATCAAGAAACACTGAAACTTGCTGATCGCATTTGAGCACTTTTTCTTTTAGAAAATATTTAGTAGGAACACACACTGTGGTTGTCATACTTATGAGCAGAAAGAAGTAACAAGAAGACAAAAAACTTTAACAAGCAGATACTGTTAGCCACATCATTTTGTTAACATAAGAGCCTAGTTTTACACACAGCCAACAATACTTCAGGCCCAAATTAAAAGAACCAGATGATTCACAACAATTCAAAACAGCATCTGACAGTTTGTCTGTTTTAGCACACTATTAAAATGTATTTTATTTATTTATTTATTAGGTTATTAATCTTTTTCCATGTAACTGAAATTACACAAAAAGCCTCTGTGCCGTCCACAGGTTAATTTTATATAGAAATGTAAATTTTATAATGAACTTTGTTTACTGTTTCAGCCAGTGGCGGATTTAACAAATTTGGGGGCCCAAGGCAAACACAGCCATCCATTGTTCTTTACTTTTTTCAGTCCTTATTTATGTGAGCAAGCCAGGACCTGGTTATCTTTTCTGCATTCTTCATTTGCATGTAACGGTTACTGCCTGTAGATTTGTGTCCCTCTTTATTAAATAAAACTGTCCTGTACCTAAACTGTCCCTCTGCATTGTTGAGCAGTGCTCTTTGTCTGTCAACACTTTAAGCCGGAGTGCTGGGTCATTGTCAAGTACATCACATGTTTAACAGGGGTACTACTCAGTTGTTGATCGCTGTCTTCATGACACTGTTCTCTCTTATCTGTATTAGCATGGCTTGAACAACCAGCAACAGGTTGCTCCTCATCTTTGCTAATAGTAGTACTTCTAACACTGTTGCTAGCACAAACAGTGGCTTCTTGCTGCTCTTTAGCAACATTAATGGTATCGTTGTCAACAGTACCAACTGGCACAGTGAAAATTTTTTTCTTTTCTATTTCATTTCTACAGTTACACTCCAAATCTGTCACTCATCAGTCTCAGTTCTACACCTGAATCACTTCTGAAGATGCGGGGGTCGTTAATCATTAATTATGAACATTCTGATGCTATTTTAGAGTGGATTTGATTATTTAATGTAGAATAAAAGAAAGACCTTAACCACAGTTTGCCTCCTGGTTTCAGCTAATAATATCAGTAAATGTAAAATTTATTACTGATGGAACTATTACATAATAAATGCTTTGCAATTACCGCCCTTTAAATTTTACTGTTAAAGTGTGTTTGAGCAAATATCCTCACCTGCTCAGTTTAAAATGTTAAATACAAAATGTGATGGGAACGGTGAAACGAGTTATAGTATCAAATGAACATCTGTTATTGTTTTCCTGCTCTGAAAGTCTGAGAGCTACACTGTGTGCTAATCCTACACTCTTTCCAAGAAAAGTGCATTCCTCAGCGCTGCTTTAATGTTTGTCACATTATGGAGGAGAAAGTTTTTCCCTTCTGGCAAGCAGCCAGTTCTCCCAACCAAACAACCCAGCCACGTGCACCGTCACATGGAAGCGAAATATGCTTTGTACACCTATAGCAGAGAAGGAACACATTTGCATTACAGTACAGTTCAACAGGTAGCTACTGCTTGTGTCTACTGAAACTATACATCATTAACCAAGGCAATAAAAGATAAAGTTTAAACTCCAGTTTATGTTGAGATCCACTGTGTGTATATTCTCATAATGATCCATAATGTACTATTAATGTTTCAGGACCATGCTTTATTACTGTACATACATTCAATCAGCTTTATCTCATTTCACGTTGTTACAAGTGTAATTTGACTAACTGTGTCTGCAGTGTTAACATAAACAGGCTGGATTAATTTATTCTGCCATCTGATAACTGCACACCAGAACTAAACCATGTGCTTCACATGCCATAGGCTGGTAAACTAAGGAAATATGCCTGTTTCAAATATCACTGATAGGTGTTTTCACTCTGTGGTGATTGTTTTATTGTTTTATGTAGTTTGAAGTATATCTAATAAAAAAAATCCTGCTGTGACTTGTAGTGATTTATTTGTTAAAACTCATCACGTCATGCATTTTGGGCTCTGTGTAGAGCTTCTATTGTCCTCTTGAGGATTCACAAACAAAGAGCTTTGCAGAGCTTTAAAACAAAGAGAGAAGCAACACAAAGAAACAAGTAGATTTTGTGGAACCCTGAATCACAACCATAGGAGGGGCGAGTGTACAATGCTGCTCTTTTTGCATGTTGTTTGAGAATGTTGTTTGTTCCTACAGAGAGCTTTCTACATGGTGTTTTACTCCTTCCAAAATATTCTGGGGAGCCGCTTTGCGTGCAGCTCTCTGCAGTCTGCTCTGTGACCCCTCTGAAGTTACACCGATTTCCATGAAGTCTTGGAAAGGGAGCGGAGCTGCAAACTGATCTCCCACTCTTCAGAGTCAACAAGGCGTTGATCTGAACAGCCCACGTTCTGATGTCACATTGCCTACGTCCAAGCAGGATAGAGTGGGCGTCACACAGTTGAAATGACGCTTCATTGGTCAGATCATCAGCTTAGTGTTGACATCAAAAGATTAAATCAGAGAGAATTCAGAGTTCAGTTTTGAAAACTCCACATTTCACACAAAAAGCTGTGACAGCTCCCAAAGAGTGTTGCAAAAGGATTATTTGCTGAAATGCTTTGAGGAAAAAGCTTTGGGAGAATATACTTTCAAGTTTAAACTGCAAACAAGCATCCACAACTCAGACTTTATTGTGTATCAATATAAATTTTATTGGTATAACAATATAAGTTGTTATGTATTTCATAGTGAAACGTATCACCTGAAAAGTAAATATTTTGAATGGTGAATAGATTATGTAACTTCGGCACCATTACGTATGTTTAATCTCTGGTCAATCTTTATTTATTTGCAAAACACATCTAAACATTACTCCATCAGGCTGCAATGTAGTTTAGTGTTGTGTTGCGTAGTTTTGTTTCGAATCAAACATAAAAAAAAAATTCTGTCAGTATCAAAATGAAAACATTTGAATCTACTGGATAATTTACTACTTTTATTATTTTCGTTCATCGTTTCTTAATATTTTCTTATACAATCATTCCTGTGGTGCGCTGACCACTTTAGATCAACACATTCCCTCATGTTGTCCATCATCAACCAGCTTGTTGCCATCACCACTTGGCTTTTTAAACTTTAACAGCAACAACTTGTTTTAATTTCACAGCGTTGCAAAGCTTTTTACTCTGACTGATGTCAAAAAACTCGAAGACAACCAAAGACTGAAATCAACTCTTTGTGGCAGAAGACAAAACATACTGTATTTGACCATGGAGAAATCTGCAGCCAACAAACTCCCTGCATTCCCCTTTAACACACAACAACAAAGCCTAATGATGCTTTCCAAAACAACCCTGGGATAAGTCCTCACATTCAGACGCCTCAGCGCTGAAGAAAAAGCAGCTCTGTCTTGTTTTGGTTTGTCTGCCACCGTTCCCTCCGGTCTTGTAGTGATTTGTTTGGAATGTAGGTTGATACTGACTTTAAATGTAAGAAGTTAAAAAAATCAGTGACTCAAGGTCGCTGGGAGGTAAGTAGGGAGTATTCTCTGCTCAGACATGCTCCGAATGGGTTTTTCTTTCACATTTAACAGTGATGCCACAATGTGTCCTGAATGATGTTAATTCGAAACTTGGCAATCTTAACAATCCCTTTAATTTCACCCCACTGCTTCAGTTTTTATTAAAGAACCACAATGATTCTGCTCAAACACTAAATGTACGAAAAAATACTACATATTCATATATAATATACGTTGTTGACAAAACTGTAATCAAACACTTAAAATTTCATCTCACTATTACTTTAATTCCTATTTTTTATCCCAGACTAATCTTTTATTAACATATTTATGTATGATTATTAACTGTAAGTTTTTGTGGTAACTCTAAGGTTTATTGTTTGGGGCAACGTAAAGCCATTATCCAAAGTTTCACTAACTTTTACAATTGCAATTAAGATAAAGTGCGTATTAACTGGCAGATTTGATGCACAACAACACACAGTATCAACTACATCAGCTTTCTACCATAATTTTTAAGAAGTGACTGTGTCTGTTTTGCATTTATTTAGGACAGTTTAGTCTTACAAAATCATTATTGGTCTTGTTTTACCACTATGAGTCAACAAAATCCCCACCAGTTCACATAGAAGTGACCAAAAGTAATGTCAAGTGACAGACAGAAACAGCTGAATGTAACAATTTCACTCATGATTCAGAAGACCTAAGACAATTTACACAGCATTTTTGGTGTTAAAGATGTTAAAAGAGGTTTAAAGATCTTTGAGCAGTTTGCTAGGAAACAGCTAAACCCTTACAAACAGGAACATAAAGTGACGTCTTTGGAATTGACCACACATGATGTTATGTCCAGTAACTTCTCCTTTCTTATAAAAACCTGTCATCTGCCCGCGATGTGTCATTCTGTGTCATTTGACTGACCAAAGTCTCATATCAGCAAATCTGTTTTTGGCCACATTAAATGTCAGCAAATATGACAAATATAATCAATATGGTCAAATATTGTCAAAGCACTGAAAGCATCTGCCTTGCTGGAGCTGTTAATATTAAAGTAAATGGAAGTACAATTAAAGCAAACTTTAATTGTACTTAAAATTAGGCAGAATTAAAGGAAAGCAAAAATAAAGCAAAGCAGAATGCCTATTGGACAGTGTAGGTGAGGTGAGTTGATATGTCTAAAGGGATTGGGTGCTGATGTTGAATCTGATGCAGCATGATAGGCTGCTGTGTGTGAGGGTGGGGTCAAATCTGGCCCTGAAGAATGTTTTGTATGTAGGTATGTGGTGGTGTGACTAGTTAAGGAGTTCAGAAACAAGACAGCAATGTCTGAAAGACACCTATGACACAACCACACACACAAACACACACTTATGTTTCCTAAATCACAAATTTATGTAAAGATTTAACCATTTGTATCACGAAAAGTAGGCAACAAACAGAACCAATTTCTCTTTTGACATGTGTAGTATAGTTTTTTTTTTCAAATGCTAACAAGCATTGATCAATACTGAAATAACCTTTTCAAAACTCTTCACACAGTCTACATTACAAACATGCATCCCAGCTAAGCAGTTCATCTCACTTCCACAACACTTTCTCACCAACAAAACACATCATGCATCTCAAAATAAGCTCATTCATCCACAACACTGGCAACAAGTCTCACTCAGGAAGCAAACACTGGCACTCTCAGCACTGATCTACTGTACTAAATTGTATATCGTACTGTTTATTGTAACGAGAATGAATCAACAATTTGCTTCAATTCCATTTATTGCATAGTGATTTACAGTACAACATTCACACTCTCTCTGCTGCATTTGGCCACGTGTTTTTCGTCAACATCACATTTTATGTCTTCGCTGGCAATGCGCTTTGGGAAGAATCTTTTAGAAAGTCTATTTCAAACCTGGCAGGCTTTAGGAGAAATATCCCGGGTGGTGCAGTCATGGTGTGCAGCAAAGGAAGCTGATCATGTGGAGAGTGGTCAAACCTTCCACCTCCACGTGGAGAAAAAATCTCTTCTTGAAGGGCGAGTATGGAGGCAAGAAACGACAGACATCCTAGAATGTGCAGCAAACCAGTCAGTGACTGCAGCAGAATGATGTAAAGCCACATTATCCCAAACTACAACAACTGTTGTGTTCCTTGCCCTTTGACCTCTCTCCATGATTGGCTCCATGAACTGTAAAGTTGAATATGGATCCAGTCATCCAAGAAAGAAATTAGCCTCTCTGTGTTGTATCACTGGAGAAGTCTGCACACATTGTATTGTTTACTCATCGTTGGCCTGGCTCATCCACAGTTGCCTGCTGCCCAATGACATTTCTTCTGACCTCCTTCTCCATTTAGGTCCAAAGTAAAGTAAATACACAAAATTAGTAGAGCACATTATGCATAGCTATGTATGTATTATATTTGGTTATTGAATAGACATCTTACTGGACTGATTGATGTTTTCTATTTCTATCAAATGGTACAGTGTACAACAGCTTCATCCATATTTTATGCTTTTCAAACACTTTTATGGCCTTGCTAGCAGTGACAATGTCAACAGGAGCAGAGTCCTGAGCGTCTGAAAAAATTCGGCCTCTCCCTCCAGTAGGAGGCAACCTTTGTATCCTACATACAGTAATATAAAATAAATCAATCAATAATAAATTTCAAAAATATCAGTAGAAGTAAAACATAAAAATATTGTACTGTACAATGTAGTTCAATAGTTGAGGGATGTTTGTCTCACCTGTTGTTTTGCTGTAACATTCTCAATATTAATGCCACTGTTGTACGCTGTAAGTTTGGCTGCACCCTTAAACCATCCTCTCTCACAGAGAGTCCATGATTAACCACATGGTCAATAATTGTGGCCCTTATCTTATCAAAGATTACAGCGCTTAGTCTTCATCTCCTTACTCTCCCGATTCTCCCTTCTTCTCTCTCCACCAACCTGTCCTCTTTGAGCCATATTTCCAGAAAAATCATCCAGATGCCATCCCCTTATCTGCTTGCTAATGAGCCAAGCACAGGTCATACCAAAGTTTGTTCGCATTTGAAATTTGCTGAAAAATAATGTTTTGCAGGGGATAGTCCATGACTGAGACAGGAGTTCATGAATTTCAGTAACTGTGGTTACTGAATGCATTTTGTGTGAAAGCAATGAAAAGTGATTCTCAGTTTTTGTTTTGCTGACTGTGTGAAGAGTTTTGACAATGTGACAAAAATTTGACCGATGTTCTTAGCAATTGAAAAAAAAACTCTGAAATGTCAATGCTGTGTCATTTATTTCTGTTTTAGTGTCACTAGAGCTTTGCGGTGGCAGTTTGGAGAAGGTATTTTCCTGTTTCGACACAGCTGTGAGTAATACCCATTTAGTCAGGTCCATAAAGAAAAGTGTTTTGGAGTTTGGTGTAGAGGAACTTGACTGGCCTGTACAGAATCCAGGCCTCAGTCCCATCCTGACTGAAACTGAACCTTTATCCAATTGAGTGTGGTACTTTGTTCTAAGTATGTAGCCTGTAAACAAATGATTAAAAATAGTATTTGTTGACAATAAAAAAAAATCTACCAGTGGTCTGAATTACGACAGGTATCTTTAATGTTTTCCTAAATGAACCCAGTCAAATTCAGGATCAAGGTTAGTGAAGTTCCACTGCCACTTCATACCTAGGGAGAGACCATCTTAAAAAGCCTTGAGAAGAAATTGATAATGAACAATCACCATACATTTGTTGCTGTTGTAACTATCAAACTATTTGTATACAGGGAGATTCAAGACGCTTTCTAACATCATCCTCATTTTTTCTAATTCATAGATTAAATGAGCTCAGGGGATGACCCAGTACCCACATCCCCTAATATGTTTGATGTCGTTACAGTGTCTGGTCTTTTTGCTCTCTTGAATTACTTGTATGTCCAGTTTTTGCTAAAGTAATAATATTTCCTCAGCCACCCACATCCATTTACAGTTTGTGTAATGCAATCACCTTGTAATCATTGTTCTTCAGTAATGTGATTAGTGAGAACCACTGCACTAGTTTCAGCTTGTTCAAAGAGTTGTGTAAAGGAAAAACTTAATCTAAATTTGGCTCATGTGATTGTGTTAATTCAGCCCTGGACAAAGTCAAGTTGTTTTTTTTTGTGTTCAAGTTGAGGCATAACTACACATTTTACATGTAGCTCTTTGAACACATTACTTATCAAACTTTCCAACATTTTCTTGTTCTCCAACAGTGACAACTATCTTTTTTTACACTTGTTTACACTGGTTTGTTAAATGTAATAACTCAGACACAGTCTTAATTAGGTCATGAAAACAGACATGCTCAAAGACCTGTTGTTCATGTTTAGAGTAACTTCACCCAACAAAACACCTCAAGGCAAGACTAGAGGTGTGCAGGTTACTGTGTGTGAATTTATGGGGTAAGTTTCATTGTAAAACAGGACTTCAACCCTCAAAATTGTTTATAAAGTAATTCAAAACAATGTTAGTAGAGAAATGCATCATCTGTCTCATATGTTGACAGTGGGACTGAATTTATAACTAAGTGGTTATGTGCAATGAAACTTAATAAAATACTTGCAGCTTAAAATACAAACAATGCAATATTTGTCATGTCGGTTTCATTGACTCATTTACTGTTGAAAAGGGCTGTGGGATGGTTTTTATTGAGATAAAATTGAACTTAACAAGCTATTATGGGTGTAGGTGGAGAACCTTAAGGCAGAAATGAGTGTAGTACTTTTAAACTATATGTCTGTGTAAAACAAACATGAACATGTGTATTTTTCTATTTAATTTATGTCTGTTAGAACAAGACTGCTCAGACACACAGTAAAAGAAGACCCAGATCTAAACAGCACGATTTAGATGGATAAATACCCGCAAGCATAATATTTGAGCTTTTTTTCCACACACTAAAATAAATGAGCCCTTTTGGCAACAGTACAAACCAAAGATGAATCACAAGAAAGCTTCAATGAGTCACTGGACCATCAATAAAAAATATATCTTTTTAGACAATTAGTATGGGTGGATGTTGCAAGATGGGAGATAACAGTCGTGACACAGCATGCTCATCTCTTTCGTTTCTTTTTCACCTCTTGATTATAAATTAAAGAGTCATTGTTTAGTCAGCCAGACTTCAGTGTTCACTTTCACTTATACTACTAGTGAAAGACCCCAACCGCATGTCAATACACAAAATACTAAGCGGTTAGTTACATATAATAATTGATGTTATTTATGATAGGGCAGCACAGTGGTGTAATGGTCTCATTTGAAAACATGGGCCAACTGGGTGCTTTTCTTTCCACCCTCAAACAACATGTAGTACATTAGGGTTGTGTTCCATTGGTGTAAATGTGACTGGTTGTCCGTCTTTGTATTTCAGCCCCGTGATAGACTGGTGACCTGTTAAGGATGCATCCTGCCTCTCACCCAGCGACAGCTGGGACTGGCTCCAGCACCACCACCTTAAGAGTAATAGCTGTTAGGATAATGGATGGATGGGTTATTTAGAATAATGGTCCGTCTAGTCACACATCTACATTAATGATGTGTGTATCTCAGATGCTACCCTGCTTGACTTCATGTTTAATTACATTATTGACTTTTGCGTTGAATAAATGTTTTGTTTTATGTGATACACAGTTCAAAATCCAAATGTATTCAGTTTCAACATTATAAAACAGAGATTAACAGAAAATGATCTCATGGTGTTTTGGTTTCATTGTGAAGTTATTTAACCTAACATTCTGATAATATCAACACCAGCATAAATATAAAAATAAAGAATACTAACTTTATCACCGTCCTTTCAACGTGTAAAAAAAAAAAAAAAAAAAAAGCTGCTGACTGAAATTCTTTGCTAAACATCTCTCTGACCTTCTAATTTAAGGCAGTTTGGAAAATAAACCCAAGAGAATTTTCTTGTCAACACCATCTATAATTCACTGAGCTGTTTGTTTGCTCCTGTGTATTTACATGTAGTAAAGTTAACCAAGAGCCCTGTTGAATATTCATGTAAACAGAGTACGAACTGTACACAAAGACACTCGACGTGATCCATATATCAGCTGAATAAATTAGTGGTGCTCCTAAGCAATAACATTAGACTTCCTTTTTTTAGAGGCAGCAGAGGCACCCACAAAACTACATTGCGTAAGTCTACATTATAATTGTCACAGGCCCAGCTTTAGTCTGTAATTATTGTTTTGATCCACAAGTGTAGCTAGTTTCTCTGGTGAACCCTGTCCTTGGCAGTAATATAGTTTTGACTCACCCTGCTGAACATGATGTACCGATTCACTAGCATGCAACATAATGAGCACAGGCCCTCTATTACTTTACAACAACAAAGCATATAGCTTACATACCAATCAAAGTTTGAAGGAAACACTGAAGACAAACATCAATTTAATCTTTTCTTTATTAGAAAAACAATTACAAAACTTTGGCAAGATTGTGAATCAACAATTGCAGTTGTATAAAAATACATTCGGTTATTCAGTGCGTGCCACCAAAGTTGCACAGCTGACCCTGAAGACTTCTTTCATACTCCTAACAGTTTTTTGGAAGTTGAGGAAAAAAACATAATCCTCTAGTCCGTTTTTGGAATGTTCCTTGTCCATACATATCAGTGGCATCTCCAGCTTAAGGCTCAACCTAAATGCTGAACAGTGTGTCCTGGTTCACGAAGTGTCCAGAACACCGAGGCATCTGGCTCCCATCAGAAGCTTCAGACCACATGGTTAAGATGTCTCCATCTCCTCCTCTTCCTTTTGTTTAGCAGCTGTGAGAGCTAATCTATGAGTCTCGTGCAGCTTTATACACACACTGCTCATTCTTTGTTATTGTGCTAAAATCAACAACAGCGATATGACACTTCAGTGCCTTGATTTAACACTTCTCTTGGAATTCATCCAGATAAAGTCCAACCATTTTTGTTCTAACTTCTTTGTGAATACATTCAGCTCTATTCACCGCTGTGAGAACAACTCCCTGAAATACTCATGCAATCTTTAACTGCAGATTATTAAGGCACGTATATTTTCCCTTTTACATATTGCAACCTGCATGCATACACTTCATCTACATGCTTATTTGACGCATTTGCTGCACCATCACACATTCAGATACAGTATCTGCTTAAGTAACAGTAGAAATCATCACTCATAGCAACGTATGTCGTAAAAATCTACTGTGTTGCCAGGCAAAGGGGAGTTGGAAGAGGAAGGTGAATAACTGCACTTCTTTCTTTACGCCACTCAAAGATGACAATATTCTTCTAAACATGTCAACTTATCAAAAGCGCTTTTTATCAAATATTGGTATAGGTAGATACACCTCCTACTCTCCACCTGACAAATATCAAGTGGTCTCCCCCAGACTGTCCCAAACTCCTTAACTCTCAAAAGTCTCCACATGAGGGAATCACTGTTTGGGAGGTATTTGCAGCTTGTTTTGCCATGAGCCAAAATCACTTAGGGAGGACAGGAACTGATGTAGAGAAGTTGCTCCCCTCTCAACAGAGCAGGAGAGTGTCCATGTTACTTTATGGACTGGCAATGGCAGCTCCTCCACTGACACCCAGTTCCTGTGAGCTCCGTTTAGTCTCCTGACCTCTCTGTGGCGCTCCAGTTCCCCTCTTCAACACTTGGTGGGACCAGGTGCCATTTATCAGAGAGAAGTTATCCAGGAGAATATAAATCTCTTGATTTATTTATTAATTTCAGTCGCTTGACACTCAGGCGGGGCTCATGGTTCAACACGTCATGCAGCGAGGTCTAATGTTGAAGGGCTGAGGGTTAGGGTCAATCTGAAATAAAGAAAAGCAAGATCAGAGTTAGGTTTCTCTAAGCAAAACATTTAGAACTAAGATAAATGCACACATTTAACTTTATGTAGTTACTGTTACATTGCCTAACTAGTAATATCTTAACTAATAACAAACATATAAGGCCAGAAAGAGTCTCTGTTAACTTTAAAATGCACCAAGTAAACCAATAAGTGAACAAATGCTGGAGGTGGGTGTTTGCATATTTGATGACTCACCTCGCTGTACACTGGTGGTGGTCTAAAGCGAAACTCTTGGACAAAAGCCATAAGGGGGCGCTCAAGAATCCCACTCAGGTCTTCACCAAGTTGTGGGGCCACCATGTTGTTGCGCTGCACTGCCTCCTCCTCAGTGACCACAGAGTTGTAATCTGGAGGAGCTGTCAGGAAAGAGAAAAAAGAATTAGTCCCCTGGTTCAGTTCAACAGAAGTTGAAGTATCCATTTCTGAATAAAATTTTTC
>OMLM01008868.1:17083-48776 GCA_900302695.1 Helostoma temminkii
TGAATTAAAGTTTTCTCTCTCTATCGTGTTTTTTGGACTGTCTGTGCATTCATTGTTGGTAAAAATGAAAATGCAGTGAGTGGGGAAAAAAAGAGACTGTCCATTATACTGTGTTTGTTGTAAACAATGAAAAAATGTGGCACATGTCCCTGCCTTGTTTATGTCATAAAAACAACCATGTTTTAATAATTAGGACCCTAAGCTCATGTCGACATGCACATCTTTTTCAAACAATGCAGTTTTAAAGGATACTTACGCTCAGGCTGCTCAGGGATGGCCATACGCAGCCACTCCAGGTTGACACTGTACTGGCTGCTGACGCTGGAGGTCCGGCTGCCGAAGGGATGGAGGGGGATTGTGCCTATGACTAGCGGCAGCTCCAGATAAAGCTTAGACGTCCCAGGAACATCAACACAAACCTGTTAAGAGAAAACGCAGAGAACTGTTAGTAATCTAGAAGCAAGGTCCACCAGATCCACCACATGGCAAGTGGGAATAGAGTTTTCAAATTCGTAAGAAAATAAAGCCCCTAACTGACCTTGAGCATGTACTCCACTTTGATGATTCGGCACTGCAGGATGGAAGGGCCCACAGGTGGGATCTTGATGGCGCGACCGTGCCAGGTTTCCCGGCATTTGGCACCCACAATGTCACCGCACAGGGTGGCCACCACTGAGCGCTTCTGTTTCATGGTGCCGCGGGCGATGAATGTCTGTGTCTGAGTGATGTAGGCTTTGGGAACGATTGATCTGGAGGTAGAGTTGTCGAACTCTGCAAAAACAGGTATCACCTCGCCTGTAGAGAGGCAAAGCATGTTAGAAAATCAGCCTCTATTCTGATTCACAAAGAATGCATTTATAGAAGGTGATGTTTACGGTGCTGGAGTCGTACCTGGTGTGTAGCCCTTGCGGTCGATCTTTGCAGTTACGGACACTTGTCCAAAGTTGCGGTACCATGCCCGTGCCATCTTATCCTTCGTTCCAGCCTGTGGCGCCTGAGAATTATGAGAATTAATCAGCAAACGCCTCAGAATCCGTAGAAACAAAAAACAGATAGTGTGCGATGAAACATGTGAAACCTGAGTGCTGAGATACTCACCAGTAAAGCTGGTGTGTTGATGTCAATTGGCTCAATGACTGTGAACTCCTTCTTGATCTTTTTGACGGCAGCCCATGGCCTGTGTAGCTTAACTTTGACCCAGTAGCGGATGCTGCCGTGTTTCCCCTCAAAGGAGGTGACAAGAGTCTCCTCCGGAAGCTGGAAGCTGAATGGAAATTCATGTTTGCCAGCAGGAAGGATGGTCACTTCACCATTATCTGAGTTAGGGAGAAAAATAGAAAAAAACATTTATGTTATAGTTCATTCACTTGTTGTTTGGTTCTGTATAGTTGACTTCTAGGAGTGCAGTGCAGTCTCTTTCTGCTGGTGCCAGATGATTAGCAAGCTAAATAACATTAAAAAAGTTAACTTGTTGAGACTGTGCACAGATCTATTAAGCATGACACTTGTTGAAATGGGAATCTCTCTTTCTCTTTCTCTCCTTCTCTGTAATCACATGGCTTCTGTGCTTGCTCAGAGGGGCGGTTCCTGCTCCATTGTGCTGCCCGAGAACATGTTTTCCTCGAGCTATTTTATACGGCCTGTCTCAACTGCTGTTCCCCCCCCCACTCTCTTGCTACACAGGTCCTGGAAAACACGCTTGCATATAACCCACCTGATGTGTTTTGTGCCCCTTTGTTAGCTGGAGGCTCTTATTCGGTTTAAATAACAACGCTGTCAGTGTCAAACGCTCTTAAAGGGTTAAGTGGGTTGTTATGAGCATTGCTTCATGCTCACCTTCAAAAACATCACAGACCAAACTGATATACTGTGTTTTTAACTTGCTGGTTGCACGCAGGTTTTCGTAGAAGACAACGATTAGCAGAGAAACTGAAATGTGCAGGAACGCTGCATCAACAAAGCCCCAGTTGTCCATTTCCTGTCTACACTTTAAACCCAAACAGCTCCGTGCCCAATGAATGGAAACCTGAGCGTTTCTCACATTGCTAATGAAAAACAACCCAGGATTTTCTCTGTATGAGGAAAAGTCTAATGCCGGTAATGATTTTTCTCTTCACCGTATGTTTTTACAGTGAGAGTGGAGTTTACAGACAGCTGCTGCAGTGTGTTTTGCTCTATACAGGAAGACTTTATGTTGTGTGTATTAAGTTACACCTAAATAAAAAGGAACTTCTCTCATGACAAGAAATAACCACAAAAAGTCCACCAAAAATTATTCTGTCAGTGAATAACTGGAGCTCTTATCTGGTTGTTTTGTGTCTAAATCTGACATTTGATTCACTTGTTCACGGAAGAAGAAAGAAAAAAGAAGAAATAGAAAAAGAAAGTAAACGCATTAAATAAGGCCAACTTAGGTTTGTTTAGCAACACGTCACAGCTGCGAAGTAAAGGAGAACTTACAAAAACAAGTTTGCTTCTCACGACTCTTTAACTAAAAATCACCAAAAACATGCCTCGTCAAACAACAAGTGACAAACAACAAGCCCAGCGATTCCCTTCACACACACACCACTTTCGTTTGCTCGGCATTTGGTCTATGAGAGGACCGAGGCTTTGCTGACCCGACCCCCTACAAGCTGACAAGTTTACAGCCTGGCTCAACCCTGTCCCGTCCCCGTGTCTGCAGAGCGGACTGACCTGCCTGCAGCAGCACCTCTCTCCGGTTCAGGTACTCCACTTCGTCGCTGTAGTTCTGTGTGTACGCGGTGCTGGAGCCGGCGGACCGGGACTCGGTCCAGTGCACTTTAGCGAAACCTTCGGCGTGGAGCTTCAGCGAGTCCACCTTGGTCTCCCCGGATACCTCCATCACCACCCGGCCGGACACCACGTCCCCGCTGCTAAACACCGGAGGGCAGTCCACCTCCGGAGAGTCGAAGACGATGTCAAACTTTTTTAACTTGTCGAAAATCATGTTGCAGACTGTGCGAGTCCACTAAACGCAAGAAGTCTGTGATTCTGTTATTCTCGCTCCGCAGTGCGTTCAAGTGTCCTGAAGTGGACGTTCAGGCTGCAGATGTCTTTTGTTCACTAGTTTAAAGCTCAAACTGCTGAGCTGTTTGGGACTCGGGCCCTATTTGCAGGCTGCAAAGTGGGCGGGTTTCACCATTTATTATGTAAGGCCTCAGGAGAGGGTTGAAGGTTGGGCGCTGCTGCCTTCAGGGACCCCTCCTCGCCACCGACTTTTCAGTTCTACGCTCACAGTTCTCAGAGTTTTACAATCAGGTCAAGAGTTATATTAAAAAAAAAAAAAACACCAGTAAAGTTGCAGATATAATAGTTTCAAACACAGACCAGGAGGACTGCTGTGTCAAATCAGTTGTCTCACAGGCTGAGGCCAATGCTGTGACAAAAATAAGTTTTTAGTGGCATTTCTCTTAAGTTTAAAAGCTCTTTACGCAGTGTGTTAAATTTCCATCAGATCCACAAAGTCACTTTTTAATTTGTGGGTTAATCGGCCTTAAAACTTCACCTGTGCCACAGGACAAGGGTTGCAAAAACATCAGAACAAGTCTGGACAAAGGCTGAGCATAAGAGCCACCGTGTGATTTCTGCTTTACAAAAAAGTGACAACTGTGCTGACGCCATGACAACAAAACTAAAGCACTATCTTTACTGTCACAAAGTTGCCACCTTTTCATCCACAGCCATCACATAATGTAGAAATTCCCACTTCTTCCCACTGCTGGGGTTGGCTGTGAGAAGGTATTTTAACAGAGCCCAAGTTTGCAGACCGAGCTTGAAAGCAGCATAATAAACATGCAGATTGGGTGTGGAGAGAGCTGAGAGGAAAACAGGGCCTGGTGATGATTGATGGTTACAGGTTCTTAGAAGAAAACAGGCCTACTGAGCATGCCTTAGAAATCCTCCCTGCACAGCTCAGAGGAAAATAACTCTACACTGTACCCAAGCTGTTGACTCCACTTTTTCCATGTAGCTTCGAACATACTATTACACAGGCTGGGACACTACACACGTGGAGAGCACATATCTGTGTCATTTTTGAAAAACAGCTGTCATCATTTTAAGGGACATATCGGGCGTCTCAGAACAAACTGTCCTGAGCAGAATTTAATTATCTTACAAACTCAGACGCATCCATTTGTAAGTTGTAAGCCCACTAAAGCAGGTTGCTCTGGTCATTCAGTTCAAAAGCCTTCAGACAAAAGTCAAGTCTGGTCTGAGAAAAACAAAGTTGTTTACTCTTTTGTTCCCCTTGGATGAGGAGTTAGCTCTCCAGTGCCACCAGCTGGCGACGTGGAGACACCACGAACGGCTGCAGAACCAGCACAGGACCGGAGACGAGTGGGAATGTGAGAAAAACAACACAGCTACAGATAAATGGTAACACAGGATATGACAGTGTAGCATCCACCTCATTGTTATTACAATGCATGCTGTTGTATAATGCTGGAGGATGCATGGAGGTTTTCATCACACCCTACATCTGATATAATGATTCAATTTTTCAAATGTGTTCAGTTCTTATTGAGACAGCTCATGGGTTTTGGACTCTAGTACATCAACTCCTCACTTTTTGCTTTAAAAAATCTAAAGAGCTCTGGTGTGGGGTAAAACTAAAGCCCAGTACACCACCTGCTGGTGAGCAGCAGCGGCTGCTCTGCCAAGCCAGGGCTTCCTCAGCCCTGATAAGACGCAACATGTGGTTCCCTGCACAGAACGATGGACCTGATAAGCGCTCCCTCTGCGCAGATGACTCGGTATGATCACCCTAATCACGGCTGAAAACGCATTCACCCCTGGTGCAGACTAAAGTAAACATGTTTGTCCTCCTTGTTTACCCAAAGAGCTGCTGAGTACACAACTGTTGCACTGAGTAGAAACCGAGTACACAACTGTTGCACTGAGTAGAAACCGAGTACACAACTGTTGTACTCAGCAGACACTGTTGTAAAATGAGCAGCTGGCTGCAGGGTGGAGGAGGGTGGAGCAGGGCGATTGTTTTTCTGGTTGCTGTGGCAACACAAGCTGCATTTTTTAAAACAGCTCCTCTCCACCCCCACC
This sequence comes from Helostoma temminkii, assembly GCA_900302695.1. Taxonomy (NCBI): domain Eukaryota; kingdom Metazoa; phylum Chordata; class Actinopteri; order Anabantiformes; family Helostomatidae; genus Helostoma; species Helostoma temminkii. The sequence goes on from OMLM01008868.1 coordinate 22,166, forward strand.
TCCTCCATCCTCTCTCCTCTCTTTCACCTTCTCCCCTCCTCTCCCTGCTGCATCATAATTAAATGAAACATTTTTTTAATTTACATTTACTCATACGTGGAAATTTGGGGACGTTTTGATAAATTTTGTTATTTCCTGGGCAGATTCTGCAGATAGCACCGGTCTAAATAGGCTCTTACAGAATAAACCATCTGTGAATTTGTTGCAGTTTTGTCTCTTGCTGATTCAAGTCAGGGAAAAAAATGAATGTAAGGAGAACAATAAAGTATATTAAGTGGATTTGGCAGATTTTCTTGGTGATGGATGAAAAAAATTAAATAAATTATACATACTTTCTAACTTGCATAAAACGTGAAACAGAAATGCACTTTTTCAACACAATGACAGAAGCATTTTTCCGTACAATTTGTTTAGATTTTTTGTGCGATTTTATTTGACTTTTTTTGGTGATGCCTTATTATTTTTGGGTGATATTGATAAAAAGTTTGTAATCTTATATGAAGATGTTGACGTATATTGTGATATAAATTCACATATTCGAATTCATGTCGACAGAAAAAATAAACAGCCAAGAAAGTTTGTTTTCATTTAATTCAGAATGACACACATTGTACCACACTGACGTCAAAATGATACAGAACCAATATAAATATCCAATAGAAAAATTGATATCATATCATGATATCCTCTATGTTTTATTTCGTGGTAGTCAGCATATAATGTTAAAGTAATAGGTGGATGATCACAGCAATGGATGATTGATGGTGAACGGTGCAGAGTTTTAAAAATTTTGTATTAGTTTTTATTTTGGGATTTTCCTCTGTGAGGCAGCAGTAAACACACTTTCACTTTTATGAACCTCATATCTGTTTTTTTAGTTACCAGCTTCCAAGTCACAGATAACCATCAAATGACATCATAATTTACATGCTAAATAACAAAATACAATCGCTAACTAAAATATTTGCGTGTTGCAGATACAGTTAATGAGTCATATGTTGTTTTGTGGTCACAGTGTGATGTTTTAGGCTGAAATGGAGGATGAATATTAACATGCAAACCCTCCCTACAGCACCTTTCACTGTAGACAGAAGATGATGCAGCTGTTGCAGCAGCAAACAACCTGCGAATGACACGCTGTTTGAAATAACATTTTAGATTCAGCTGTTTAGCAATGGCTGCATGTTTAACAACAGAGCTGTCAAACCCAATATGCTGTTTAGAGATCATGTAATGAAACATTAACCACTGTCTTCACTGAGCTATGTTGGCTTATATTCTCCGCCTCTGTGCCTTTCACATCAGCGTTGTGTTTATTTGGACTAATGGATTTGTGTCCAGTGTTAGGTTTATGTTATCTGGCTGATGTATCTGGACAAGCTACCTCTCTCTACTTCTCTCCCAGGTTTCTATGCAACATATTTAGCCCACGTGGCTTCATTTTGCAGTAAGACACAGCGGCTACCAGCAGGCATGTGACGGCACAGATCAGCAGTTTTACCTCTCATTATTCAGAATACAGCAAAAACATTTTCATCCACCAGCTGCAGAGCATGCTGAAATACAGGTACTATAAATATTCCAGCAAACTATGCATTGTAATATCAAAAAGAAGCAATGCTTATTTCCAGTCACCTTTGGACACAGGTGTATCACAGCTAAACCTGATGACCAGCCCTATTTGGTTCTCTTGGCTGAATAAGCAGTACTGACATGAATTTATTTATTAAGTGTAACTCAGTGGTTCTCAAGCCACACCGTCCTGCTTGTTTTTCAATCATCCCTGCACTTACAGCTTCTGATTGGCCGAACTTACCTGATGCGTAATAAACAGTGAAAACCAGGGTTGAGAACCACTGGTGTATCTGTCTAGATCTACACTAAAAATCTAACTACATTTTATTTAGAAATGTGGATTTTGATACAATAATAACACAACACAGTCACAGCAAAACTATAAAAACAAATAAAAACCATTGCAGGAGACACATGGTTGCTCATAATAAGCACCCTCATAAGCGACAGCTATAATTCACCCATGTTTTACCCGCTCCCAGCCAGTCCCATGTTTTAGTCTGATGACTAAACACAGCATTAACTGAATATTAACCATTCAGCTGACTAACACCATCTGCAGCTTTCCGCACTGACCTCGAATAAGATGCTGTCTCTTCCTGAAGTAGGTGACCCTGGAGGTGTAATCGTTATAGACAGAGTTCATGCCACGGTTCTCCAACCAGTGCGCCATGGCCACCCCTCTTCCCTGCACCTTCATGGAGTGTACTCTGATGTCCCTGCGAAGCTCTAAGACCACCTGACCAGACACCACTTCCCCTCCAGTGAACGCTGCATCAGCTGGACCATCCAGCTCCAGCCTGAAAGACTTTATGGAGCTCAACATTGTTCCTACATGGAGTTTTAAAAAGAGTGCTTAAGAACACACGAGGCAAAACACTGAATCATAGTTTATATTAGTTTGTGTCCAACAGGTTCTCAGGTTCTGTAAAAACCAAATTAAGCATCTGAGATCCTGTCCAAGAAATGTGTAAATATCCTCTATTCACTTTTAAATAGTTTAGCTTTTAACTTATCAGAAACTGTTTTTGCTATTTTTCTTTAGTGATCTTATTTTAGGGTGGGGTTGGGAGGATCTGCTAAGGGTCCCAGACATGCCAAGGCTAGCCCTGCCAGTAGACAGTCTACTGCTTGTGGTCTGTTTTTGTTGTTGTTTTATGTTTTGGAAAATTTTAATGACATAAGCTAACTGTACACTTTATTTTCTTAGATTGTCTCTTACTAAACAAAGTGGCTGCTAAAACATAAAACATATTTTGTTTAATTTCACAGTGTCATGCTTTTATTTAACCAACACCATGCACAAACAAAAGAACCTGTTATTATTACTTCATGAATCTTCTGTGTAAAGTCTGTAGCTCACATAGATATAAAAACACACACATACGTTTAAAGTGAAAAAAAAATGCAAATAACAGAAATTTAAGTCAACCGTATAATATGGGGGCTACATAACATCTAGTGGTATAAATAATACATTTAGCATTTTCCTGAATATCCATAAATAACTATAGCAGGACTGGTTTAATAAGATTAGGAGAAAACGTCCAACTCACCGTCAACACAGTAGAAGCGCTTCACAAAGCCGAAGACAAACTAAACTGAGGTCGCTGCGGCTGCTTGTTCAATTGGACCCACCGTTATAAAGCGGGGCAGGTCTCACCGCCTATAAACACAACAGCTCCCTGTTTTACACCAATGACAAAGAGCACATGCGACTCACACCCGCCCACTCTGACACAGAGGAGGAGAAAGAGCCAGACAGGCTGGAGTTCAACTCAAGAGGAGCAGTAACACCAAACTGGAACAGGCCTGCTTCTCTCTTTTTTTTTTTTTCTTTTTTTACTTTGACCCGGATCCACGTTTTTTAGTTGTCCAGAGAGAAAGAACTGAGCTTTTATTCAAGAAAAAAATATAAATATAATATATGTGCTGTGAAAATAAAAGTTGTTTTAACTGTAGGCAAAAGCCTACTTTATTAGTAAGTACTCCAACGGAGCTTTTACAAAGTTATACTTCTTCAGTTTTTGAGTTCAAACTGTGTGAAACAATATAATTCTACTATATGTTTATTATTAGGGTTATAGTAGGTGATGGAGTCTCACTGGACTGCATTATATTAAGAGGTGGTTAGATTTATCACCTGGATTGCATTAAATTGTAGAGGTGTACCTAATAAAGTGACCTGTACTGCCTTTTATTTTAATTTTTAAGGTAGCGTGTCTATGCCTCCCATTCATGTCTATGTCATGGTGTTGTTGTTATTAGTAGTAGTAATAGTAGCAGTACTGGTAGTACTAGTTGTAGTGTTGAACTTTTTCATTACTATACTACTACTAATACTTTGCATCATCTTCGATTCATTTGAGGTCCCTCTGATCCAGTAACCTGTGCTGTGCAGTGGACCTCCGCTGGCTGTGGTCAGAGCGAAGGTGCCAGAGTATCAGTACTTAAGGAGTAATGGCTTTAATTTGAAGTTGTGGTTAAACTGATAATCAAGAAAAAGGACTCGAGGTAATCACCAAAAACATTTGTGTTTCTAGTGCAAACGTCATATGAGTTCTGTTGTAGGTATGGATATGTGTCTGAGGGCTTTTCCACACCTTAGTGCATTTGCTTTGGTCCAATTGTTCTGGGCTAGCTAATGTGCTTAGAAAGTACCCGGAGAAATCATTTAATGTTATTCCAATTTTTGATTACGCCAGGTGGGCATTACAAAGCTTTACACACATATTTCAGTGTTTTTAGGTTTATGCATAACAGGCTACGTGAAATCTGTTGCAGACTGTGTCAGTCAGCTAAGCAGTGTAGCTTATAGCCTCTGTTAACTATCCATTTAGCTACAATGCTACTTGCGACTGCTCTTTGTGGTGGCAGCCAGCAGTAGTCTACTGCATGTCACAGTCTACTCTTAAAGTAAAGGTCAGCCTTGCAGGTCAGAGGGAAGGCAAAAGTGTTGCTAGGTGTTTAAAAAACTCACCCACATGACCTTCAAGTGGCTCCATAGTACGTTGGCTCTATGAGCTCGATGCACTGCAACTTAAAAACATCCAAATATGTGAGGCCAAAACAAAACTACATTAAGAAAAGAATTCACAATTTGAATGGACGCAATATTTGGAAAATAACACACAAATATAGAAAACATAACGACATACAGACAAAACAAAGAACAAAGACAGAAAATTACAACAGAAATGTTTGCTGGTGGCAACAAAATATGCCATTAGACAGTTAAAAATATACATTTTAACTTATTTTCCCACATCGGACAACTTCAGCAGCTTATGAATCATCACATACATAATATACATAGATGCTGCATTGCCCTCTGGATCGAACATCAGAGTTGCTGCCATAAAGAACAGTACTAGACAGCCCTATAAAAAAGCCCTTTTTTTATAGATTGACGAAACTTCCCCAAAGCATAGAAAAGTAAGTTTTACTTCATTTAGCTGTAGAAAGTGCTGCAAACAGAAATATCATTTCCTTTAATAATCAATGACCTGCCGATATATGATGGCAGAAAAGAGCAGAAGTCCAAGTTCGGTGGGAGTCAACAACATATTTTTGTTGTTTTAGTATTTCATAAAGACATGCACATACATAAAAGAAGACATATGTGAATTAATTTCATTAAAATTAAAACCAACAAAATATTTTGAGCCTCAGATTTTGCAAGAGTCACCCACATGATCCTCGTGTCACGTTTCATGATCACACTACTGACACAGCTGTCTGTGCAAAACCTTTAAGGCTGGAAACTTTCCTAAGAGTTTGCCAATTGATATGACAATATATAAAGAAGAGAAGACGTAAAAAATCAGATGAAACCCCACATACTCCCACTCTATATTTCTGCCAAATAATTCTGATACAGTCAAATGTATACAACAGTGTGATTCCAGTTAACCAGGTCAGTGTGTCCTTGAACTGGATCTACATGCTCATTCACTAATGTAGCCAACCAATTAAAAGATAAAGTGCACAGAGACTTGTAAAAATGTTTATACATTTTTCATTTTTCATACATTCCATCATCTCTTTGCATGTCGCTTGACACAACAAGCAGGCAGACTCAAACAAGCTTAATAGTTTTATTAGTTTTTAATAGTGTTTTTGTAGCTTAGACCTGAACCCTTACTTTTTTGGCCAGATAACGTTCCAAGCCCTATCTGGACTGCTGCCGTTTTGACAGGTTGATGAACTCCATATCCAGTTTATTTACATCTGCTTGCCTGCCAGCTTTTTTATCATCAGAGCCTGCATCTCAGGGTCATGGCTGTGTTATTGCTACAACATTGATTGTTTTTATACAGTTTTCTGGTCAGTCATGCTTGAAGGAGGGGATTAGTTTCTTTCTGCGAAACACACACTCACTTTCTTCTTTGTAGTTCTGTGTAAACTGTCTGGAAGTAGGCCAGTGCAGTCAGGGCTGCTTCCTTCCCTGGCCTTCAAGACTCAGGTTTATGTTTAAGCTTTAACTGCTCAAGCTGCACTTGCACCCTGACTCAAAATTTCACACACTGATGGTCCCGACAGTGCTCTCGGTAAAAGCTGATTTATGTATCACCATAGGAAGATTATGGGTGCTAGACAGTTTTATTATGTAGCTTATGAAAAAACACAACGATGATGTGACAGAGTGGCCTTGATTGGGTGACGTCTGAAGGAATTAAGCATGTTCTAATTCTACTACATGTGCATTATTAAGGTCATTGTGGGAGTATGTTATGTCTCTAATGTTTTGGCCTCCCTATTTACATCAATGAGGGGTCCATTATATAGAGAGGTAGAGACACCTCTTAATATAATGTACTCCAGTGCAGCTCCACCATTCACGATGACCTTAACAATGCACATGAAGTAGAATTAGCACATTTCTGACAGCTTCAATTCAGAAACTTAAAAACTACAACTTTGTAAATGTATAATACATGTACTGGGTTGCATTATATTGTACAGGTGTTCATATTGTTATGCCTAATTAGTGTATGCGAACACAGTCTTAATATGTTATTAAGTGTTTTGATTATTTTCAGGCTAGTGCTAATGCTTTTATTATAAATCACTTTGATGGTGTCTAGTTTTCAGAAATATCTTAATTGATTTTAAGGGTATTGGGGTGCAAACTCACTCACATGAAGAATAGAAATATGTATAATAAGTAGTATTATTTATTATAACAGATTGAAATATATTTTATGGCAATATTGTATCAATCCATATTAACCGTAATGTTATTTTTAACATTTTTATTGCATCAGCAACAAATACAGTGTGTCCTCATTATAAAGGTGTGATGCTGAATCTGTGTAGTATCTACAATATGTAAAATATGTGCAATATAACATATCTGTATAGGTTTGAGCCCAGCTATTCTTAAATGCTTGATTGGATGTTTTATCAGGAGCAAGCAAGAACACAGGAGCAGAAACAAAGCTGTAATTGTCAGTTACTTCTTGCTGTTATCAAAGGTCTGGCCTTGTAGTGTTCACCGTGGGTGGTGCTGAAATCCCGTTCAGCCAGTGGAAACTTGATGTTGCTCTATTTGATTGATACAGATAAAGACATACAGTCAAATAATCAGACATATGATTATTAATGGACATTTTCAGAAGCTAAAAACCAAAAATGAACAGTGTACAAAGACAGTTTAAGGTTACTACCATCATTTGTACTAATGTTATTATTGTTAGTACTATAATTATAACAGGGGAGAATTTAACCCACATCTTTGATTTTATTACAGAATCTCTCACCTTCTTCTGTGACAAACAAGGTCCCTGTCTGCAGGTCTTCAAAGGGGTGAAGTCGGCCTTGGTGGTGCTGTGGCTCAGCCCAAATTCTGCCAAGTAGATTAAACACATTTAATACCTCCATGTTCCTCCCTTTGAACACACAGGTACAGGAGCAATCCATCACCTGGTCCACTCAGTATGTTGCTCGGCAGCTGGATGGCTGATCTTGTTGGTTCTCCATCCTTTTTGCTGTAGTGTTCGCTGGCTGTGGTTGTGTAGTACAGACCTGACGAACTGGGTGTGCTGAACTTTACATGGCTTTTGGTCATCAGACTAGACCCCAGCACAAACACTGGATGCTCTTTGTGGTTCAGCTTTAGGGATGAACATAATCAGCACTATCAAATATGATGCAGTACTATCAACAAGTCCTCCAACTTTAACACCTATGCAAAAAACATAATTGTAGCATAATTTATAGAAAACATTCTGAAACAATCCTTGGAAATATGCATAAAGAAGTCTACAATACAACAAATATGTGGGCAAAGTTATAATTACCAATTTTCATGATTATGCAATATTAACAGTACCTAATAATAGAAGATAGTAATCATACTAATCATATAAATAAGGTTTGTTATATCACATCAGAGAAGGAGATTCTGTTGGTGGTGAAGGACATCCTGTCTCTGTTGCGCTTCACATCAGTGTCCCCGTTGGGTAAAGAACTGCAATTACGATTCCACCTTGTCACAACAACTGGATCTTCTGGGAAATAAATGTATGTGATATTATCAGGTACAGATCCTTTAATGCCGTGTCATCTTAGGCTGATACATAAACTGCATTTTGTAGTCAGACACACTCAGAGCTACCAAGGCCATAGAAGAGGATAAAACTACCTTGCATAATTTTTACAGTTTACATACACTTGTACCAACATATCTGTTCAATACAGTTTCCTCAAAAATAATAAACAGTACAACAGATCGTTTTAATAGTGATGTCATGTTTGTATTTTTCCTATTTGGAGACTTTCTGGTGTTTAAGGGCCCTTTAGCAGGTGCTTCCTCGTGAATTGTTTTGTTACTCCATTTATTTTAGTCCTCATCAAGTAAAATATTGCACCAGATCTGGAGTTTTAGAAAGCAATGCTGATAACACTCACCTAGTTTGTGATAGCAAAAGGCTTCTTTGGAAGTGGACAACCATGAGTCTTTAAAGAAATGACCAAGGTTAACCTTCAGATCCTCTTTCACCAAAGGTGTTCCATGTCTAAAACACAAATATTTTTATTACATTTGTGTGGGGATAGACACAACAGTGGATAATGCCAGGTTTCAAAGAGTGACAAACACATCTAAAGTTTCTTTTTTAAGTACACTATAAAAGTTAGATTTTTTAGGTTAATCATGTCTCAAATTGTTATTGTCTGCCTTCATTTGAAAACCAAGACAGGTCCAACACATTCAAAACAAGATATCTGAAGGGTGGCTCCAGGCCCTGCACCGGTTCCTTTACTGTTTGACATCTTGTGTATGATGTAAACAGAGTCACGTATTGGACATTTTTCCAGTGAAGCGGAAAAGCTGTAGACCTCCAGACTGTGGGTTGGCTGAATGACGTAGTGTAGGTCGTGTCTCTATCTACAATCTTTACAGGATCACCCATAGCCACTGAAGAGGAATGCTGAAGAGAGACATCATACAGTCGAAGTCATGATCTTATACAGATAGCATCTATTTAATGGCAAGTTTCAAAAAGACGTAGGTAGCCTTGTTAAAGCCAATGGTGCCGGTACTCTATGCCTCTCATTCTAAAATAATCTACACAGTACACATTTATATTAATATACTGAATATTGAATTTCCTGTGGTGACTGTTAAAACTCCATTAGTATTAGTTTGTGTATTGGTTCTATAGTTATAGTTTCTCTTAAAGTTTTAAAGCTAGCCATATAGTGTTTGGTGGACAATAAACAAACCTTCAGTCACAATGGCTCATATGTTACCTTAGCCACAGGTTGAGCAGCTCTGCTCCAAGCTCCCTGGAAGATGTTGTTGTAGTGGGAAACAAAACTGCAATGGCGGTTGTCCCCTTTTATTGTGGGAAAGCCCTCTTCTACAAACCAAAGCATACGTTTAAATATTTAAATTGAATTAACTTTAACACAGATTCCTACACTACTATTTATTACAAGATGATAATGTTGTAAGTCATTTGTTTATGTTTACCCACTTCCTACCTACTTAACCAAATGATTCACATCAATAATATGGCTTGCCACTGAATCCATATTAATTAATACATCATATTAAAATAGGGATTCAGAAAAATAATCAGAAGAAAATTAAGGCTGTTGCTACTAACCTAGATGTTTAGCTGTGGCTTTTACCACAGGAGCGCTTTGGCGTGGAGTGAAGGTGGATTTGTTGGTGCTTTCTGGAAGCTTTTCCACCTGCTGATTGTTGATGGATGTCAGTGGTCGGAAGGAGGTGGAAGGTGGCTGGAAGGGTTTTGGGCAGAATGTCTGGGACTGTGTGGTGAGGAAAGTAACCTCCCCAGGATCTGTTTGCATCTTTAAGTTGCTGTACAGTTTGGTCCATCGTGGTGTGCGAGTCATATTTTGCAATGGGTGATGGTGGTAAGACGCCATTGTCTCTGTAAGTTGCATGTTGATGTACCTCAAGTCCTTGTGGTCCACTTGAGCTGTGGTGGGTTTACAAACAGGTTCCACCTTCTTGAAAGAAAGAGGCTTGAAGTCCTCCTGGAAACTGGTTGAGAATCCATCAGGATTGTTCCTGTCCAGAAATGGGATGTTGGTAGACACAAAGGACTTAACAGGACGGGCTGGAATCACTGTTTTCACCACTGCTGTCATGTTGGATACCACCAGCGTCTTTCTTACGTTACTGTTGCTCTTCGGCTAAGGTAGCCATTTCCTTCCACTGCAACAGGTGAAAAATGCTACAATGCCTCTCCATGGAAACGCCTGTGCTGTGGAACATGATGATGATGATACTGTTGCTGCTCCAGCAGGGAAACAAATACATGCCGCAGTGTCATATTACTTGTCCAAATGCTATGAGTGTTCTCACAAAACATGACTATGCAACTGTAACATTTTATTCTGTGGCACAGAAGCACATGAATAACTGCTCACTCTTAAATGAGTCACAAAGGTTTTCCGGATTATCAGACAGTCATGGAAGTGTAATATTGCAACAAGGCTTCCTCATATCAGTCTTTTCAGTTCAATTGTTTCAGTTTAATTTAATTTATTTGTAAAGCACCAAATTACAACAAAACTCATTTAAAATCACTTCACAATGTAAGGTTTAAGGCCTTACAGAATTCAACTATACCACTATATTTTATCAGTTATATAGAAAACCAAACAAATCCCCCTTGAACAAGCAAGGTGACAGTGGAGAGGAAAAACTCCCTTTAACGTGAGAAAGCTGAACCAGGCTCAGAGTGGCCGGCCATCTGCCTCGCCCAGCTGCAGTGAGTGGAAAAAAAGAGAGAAAAGACCAATAGGGCACAAAACAACAACAAGCATCAACAAATTTCTGAGCACAATGGTTGGGCCTGCAGCCGCACACAAGGAACATGCAGCTCCATACCTTATAGAGAGAAAGAGAGAGAGAGACAAAGAGGAGGAGACACAACTATGGGACAGAAGGGTTAGTGACATGCAATGGTGGCAAATGAGAGAGAGGAGAGGAAAGGAGCTGAGCTTAGTGTACAAGGAGACGTCTCCCAGCAGTCTAAATCTATATATAAGCTTTATCAAAAAGCAAGTTTTGAGCCTAGTCTTAAAAGTAGAGAGGATGTCTTCCCTCTGAACCTAAAGTGGGAGCTGGTTCCACAGGAGAGGAGCTTGACTATTCTACATTCGGAAAGTCTTGGAATCATGAGAAGACCTGCATTTTGAGAATGAAGTGGTCAGCCGGGATGAGATCAGATATGAAAGAGCTTGATCATTGATTGCTTTATATTCGAGGTGAAGGATTATAAATTCTTTCCTTTGTTACAACAAGGCAGCACCACCACAAACTGCCTTTTTTAATGTGGACATGCTTCCATTTTTCAGGAACCTTGTGCATGAATCAGCATAACAGTAGAGAAACTAGCATGAAGTAGTACCACATAAAACGAGAGGCTTTGGTTAGAAATAACACAAATGTTGCAAATACAAATACATGCATAGAACATGTGTATTTAATATATAATAAATAATAATATTAATTGCAAATTGATTTAATTACAAGCTACACTTGCACAGTTTAGACACAGTGAGGCAGTATGTGGCTCAAAAATTATTCTAGCAGTACAACAGCAGGTGTCAGTCAAACTTCATTTTGGATCTGTCATGTCCACCTAGAGAACATAGGATACTGATATAAGACTTAACATACAGCGGCTAATTAGGTGCTCAAAATTCAGCATGTGACTCAACACCACCTTTCAATCACTGCTCCCTGCTTCTAATCAGGCACTAATGCTGTTTCAATAAGATGTCAGGCTTTAAGGTCAGTCCCACCTTGGTGGTTTTAGTAAGAGTAAATTGTAAGTTGAAATTCTGATCTAATACTATCCTAAAAGTAGCAAAACAAGTGTGTGGAAATATTACAGCACTGCGTTCAAAAACAGGTTACTTGAAGTACAAATGCATTTCCATTATGAAAGTACTTACACAGAATGGTCACAACAATATTATATTGTGTTGTGATTATTGGTGCATTAATTCGTAGCCCACATTACTTTCAAACGCAATAGCCTAATTACTTTAATATAAAGCCTGCTTTTAAAGATGGAAATAATTTGAAATAATTAATGTAATGCTGGGCTTCTTGAGGATAAACTGCCTATCTACTTTAGCCTAAAATCTGTAAAGTAGTTAGTAACTGATAGATAAATGTATTGGTGTAAAAACTGCAATTGCCAATTGCAAAAAAAAAAAAAGATAACTGTAACTGTAACCTTGATACATTGGTCAGAAGTGTACATAGTTACTTCTCATCACTGGTTTCAGTGACAATAAAGTATTTTTTAGGCTAAACGAGCGATAACATTTAGACATTTCCAAGCAATATTTTTGATGTCTATAATGCCATTTTAAAGATGAAAAATAAACGTAAAGATTTTATTGCCAAGGGAACTACGCGGACCAGGAAGTGACGTTTTACAGCGCCAGCCTCTTCCGTTCTCTTTTCGTTAAGGCTCAGCTAACGGCCGGGTGGGTACACGTTTTGTCTGCTTAATAATTGTCGTTTTTAGCTAAGCTCTGACACATATAATGCGATTGAAGTAAAACGTAGTTAGTGGTAACAACACATGGGTTGTGTTTAAGTGTTTTTGGCTCAGTTCGAAGTCAGAAAATAGAGAAAAGTTTGACTGAACTTCACGTCAACGGTACGCATGTGGCCAGGCCCAGCTTCTGCTAACATCGTTAGCTAGCTGTTAGCAACGTTACATTCATTCAGCGTGAAGTTTTACTGTCAAAACTGAAGTTTACAAATATCTATCGGCAGTATTGCTGTTTAACTTGTGAATTATCTAGTGTGAATGTCGTTTTTCTTAGGGTAGTTCTGTTTATTTTGTGTGGCTAGATAGTTAGCAGTTAGCCGCTCGTCTCATCCCGGGGCTAACGTCAGTTTTCTCTCTCAGCCTGCAAACATGCAGATCTTCGTGAAGACATTGACGGGGAAAACCATCACCCTCGAGGTTGAGCCCAGCGACACTATCGAAAATGTCAAGGCTAAGATCCAGGACAAGGAAGGTGAGTGACCAAACTCTTAATTTGAGTTAATAACTTCACAAAATTAGATTTGACAGCAGTAAAAGTAAATACTAGACTACAGGCCTTGCTAACAATTAAAACGCCAAGTATATAAAGCTTATTTTTGTTATCTCAATGAAATGGACAAAGATGGAAGATGACAGCCAAGACGGATCAAAAATACAGTACCCAATAATACATAAAACACAAGCATTTACAAATCAAAGTAAAACTACTTTGACAATTTTACTAGTCTTAAGCAAAAATGCAAAACTTTCCTCTGTTTTAACTGTTTAAGTGAACTACTGCTGATGATATTGTTTATAACTTTGAAAAGACTTGAGATAGTGAAGAAATTTTAGACCTTAAAAGTGTGTTGAACAAATTTAGAGGAAATTTACATATAGTCTGACCTTGTTTCATATAGCATTTACCTTGTTTTTTTTGTTGAAGACCTTTGCATTTTCACGCAGAACAGCTTTTCTTGCTTTTAGCATCATGGCATCTTCCAAGAAGTGAAATTATAAATGGCTTGCAGTGGATTTAGCTACTGACACACTGCAACTGAAACGCTGAATTTTTGGGCATCTGTTAAAACAGTTTGGTTGATAAGTGGTGTTGTGTTTGCAGGAATTCCGCCTGATCAGCAGCGTCTGATCTTTGCTGGCAAACAGCTGGAGGATGGACGCACACTGTCTGACTACAACATCCAGAAAGGTAACTGCTTATTATAAACAAGAGCAGGAAGGTTGAATGTTTGTCTTGTCACAATAAGCTATAGGCAGACTTATAAAGTACAGCAAAGGCTTTAACCAAGTTAAAGCACATCTCCTAGACAAGTATGATTATGCTCATAAAGTGTATGTATGCAAGATTTTAGAAATGCATTTTAAAGTGGTGCAGCATCTTTTCTTCTTAAGTGATCTCTGCTGCATATTTCTGAATATGCTGTGGTGACTTTAAGATACTCAAGTTGAGAATTTTCTTCTGTGTAGATATATGCATGTGAACTTGAGATTAATATCAGTGTTTTTTAACCAGAATCCACTCTGCATCTGGTCCTGCGTCTGCGTGGTGGCATCATTGAGCCTTCCCTCAGGCAGCTGGCCCAGAAATACAACTGCGACAAGATGATCTGCCGCAAGTAAGTTCAGTTCTAAATGTGAAGTGTGTAAAGTTTAATGACAGTAATTGTTGGCACATATACTGTGTGCTTGTTATTAGTGTTAGTCATGCTTATTTCACCAGTGTCTCATTAAGATTAAAGTTAATTTTTTCTCAAAATTTTGCAAAGACTTTCTTGAATCAGAACAAAATTGCCTAGTTTCCGAAGTGTACCCATGAGTATTATTGTGGCCATTTATTTTCAGAAATGAAAAAACATTTTTCTTATTTGACCGGACACCTTGTGTTTCAGGTGCTATGCCCGCCTGCACCCCCGTGCTGTCAACTGTCGCAAGAAGAAGTGTGGACACACCAACAACCTTCGCCCCAAGAAGAAGCTGAAGTAGACATATTGTGTGCATTGGCTCTCTATGCCATTTTGTGTTAAAATAAATATAAGAAAATGATGCTGCTTGTTTGTATTTTTATTCTGTGGCACTTTTACTAATCAGGACAGTAGTCAATTTTGGTTCTAATTAAATGTTAAGTGGTCTTCACTTACATAACACTTTTCTGCCTTCTTGGTATTCGGAGTGCTTTTACACTCCTCATTCACCTATTGACTCATACACACCAGTGGCAGAGCTGCCATGCTGCTAGGCAGGGAATTGATCTGCCAACCCTATAACTTGACAACAGCTGCCGCCTAATTAGAATTTATGTGTAATACATGGTTGTAAGGCCATGCAGGATGATTTTAACTACAAGACAAGCCAGGAATAACTTAAGGTGAAAGTGGTGCACGGAGTTCCCCCTACTGCTGCAAAATTAAGATTTGAGGGTAATTCAGTAAGCCAGCTGCTTGGAGCTGGCCTGGTCCTTGTACTGGTGTGTACTGTGAGATTTTGATTTTATTTCCGTTTACCAGCACTCAGCTGGCCACAACAGAACAAGCAGCCTGGTCAGCTCAAAGTTTAGTAAAGTTGTTAGTGGTTTCATGATCCAGAGATGTGTTGGAAACTAAAATTTTGAATTGTGTAAAAGTACGATGAGTAATACAATTGAGTTTCTTGCCCTACATTCATACAAACAACCGCAGTGACTTTGCATGACAAAGTTTTAATGTTAATTTGTTCTGTACAAATATAAAAGAATCATCCCGCATGAATACAGGTGCTGTCATTTAGTTATTCTCAGCTGATCAACACCAGCAAACAATTTTCTTATTTGCCATTGACTCAATGAAACTAAAACTAAATGTATTAAAGTATTAAACTGAAGCATTCTGAGATATGTTCAGTCACACTGAGAGGTCAGACGTGGACCACGAACAATTAAACACAAATGTAATGCAAAGAAAATGAAAGTTCAGCATCATACACAAGTTGTTTATTCCAGTTTGTAGCTTTAGCATGACAGCGGTGTATCTTTGGTACAGCATTGTCTATTATAGCAGATTTTTTTTTAAGAAAGGTCTTATTCTAGGGACTTTAAGGAGAAATCCACTCCAGATGTTCATTGACATTCATCATAAAATTATATTTGTTGATGTTATTATGTATCCAATGTTTCTTGACCTGCCTTTTCTGTTTGTGCTTGTGATTTCGTTCATTTACACAGGAATTACTGTGATTCCCCTATAAAGGGGGATACAGCTATTGTCTGTGCTCCAGCAAGAAGTACTATTAGATTGTTTGCACTTGCTGCAAGAAAGAATTACACTACAGGAAATGCACATTAAAATGCAATATAGATTATGAGCAGGTCCACAAATAATCTGAAGTATAAAGTGGATTTCTCCTTTAACTTGATGTAGATACACAATAATACTGATTCACTTTGTTATAAAATTGTAAAAACTGATCATGTAGTGCACCTTAAAGACTAGCATGCTGTTTAACCATTTCAGTGCAATAATCCAATACTTAATTAATGCTGGAAGGAGAAATGAGTCCTGCTCCTGCCACCCCTCTCAGGAACTTGTTGAATTGTGCAGTAATTAGACAGTGAGATAAGGTTGTTGCGAAATGTCTCTGACATTAACCATGAGGAGCTCATGCAGAGGAGTCACTGGTGTGGCCATATTTTCTACTCTGGTGAAGCCATAAGGAAAAAACAGAGTTGTGTGGAAAAAAATGTTAACAAAATGAATGAGAACAGTCTTTGTGGAGGTGTCATTATCTATAAATTACTGTAGTACTAGAAACAGGCATCGACTATACTAGAAAGGTTATTGCTAATTCAGTGATACTTGCATGTAGCACCTGATGCCAGAGATGTCAGCAAATGTAATGAATTGTCAAAGTGACACATCGTTTTTATAAGACTTAAAGGTATAATAAAACCTCTTCATCTGATAAATCACAACATGATGCTGTGAGATTACAGAGCTACCAATATTACAGTGTTTTGTGGGACATACTGAAGTGATCTTTTGTATTTATTTACAGTAACCCAAACTGCATGTAAGTGTAATAAATACACTGTCGACTGAAAATAATGGTTAATAATGTTTAATCTAATAATGCTATCATTTAATCAGGTATTTATTAAGTGAACAGATTTCAATTTGACCTGTTGAAATCCAGTTCTGACATGTTGTTATGATTCTGACAGTTACTGCGAAATTTGCTGCAAAGAGATGCACCTTATTTGTACCTATACTAGTGTGGTATGAAGAAATCGATAACTCATCAGGGGGCAAGAAGCAAAGATCAATAGTGTGTGCATCAGACGTTCACATACAAAGCTTGACAGACAAGTCAATTAAGTACCCATTAACTAAAACTACTGCAATTGTGCTTTTTACCTTAAACAGTTTTGGAAACTGCATAGTAATGCACACACAGACACACAAACTTCACATTGCTTGGAAGGTATGAGGCTTCTGCAGAGCTCATGCGGTGCTCTCATGGTGATTAATGCTCTGCAGCACTGCTGAGCCTCTCTCTAGGGTTATTATTATTATGCAAAACGGTAGTGTGGCAAAACAAAGTACTGTACATAAAGTTAAACTGGATCATCACTGACAAATGTAAACAAAAAACTTGGCACAAATATTATCGAGTGCAATCTCAGCATCAGCTAAACAACATCAGGATGGAAAAGCAGCATGTTTGTCCACATGCCAAAATAAAACATTGCCCTCAGATGCTGATCAACCTGTCAAAGGAGCAGATTGAAAGGCAAACCAACAGCTGCAGCTTGAATTTAGCAGTGTTTTGGCCAGTCACCATTGTTGATTTCTCATCCTGAGTGAGTGACCCATCAATGAACAAATACTAAGTGGTGAGATTGAGCAATCCTTGTGAAACATGAGCAAAAAAATGGTTGTATGTTGGTGATCCTCAGAGGAGACAACTGGAGCAGGTTGTTGCATCTCTGAGTTCAGGTCCAGTCCAGGCTGCTGATGGTTAACTGGAGCTTACTTTATTCAGGGTCTTTGCCTCCATGTGTCCTCACCCTGACCAAACTCCTACTGGGTGCATCTCCACAGTGTTGAGTACCATTATGAGAAAATGTAAATCTAAAACTTTTATTTATGTAAGCCTCAGGCCATTAGTTTAATGTAAAAAGAGCTTCTGCAAAACTGCACTAAAAGAAACATTGAGTCACTAGAAATGATTCTATAAACCAAATGTTCAGAATTCTGATAAAACATTTATATTTAGTATGGTATAAGTATTTAAATGCTCATAAAAATGAAAAATAATTTTCAAATATCTCTGCCCTGGTTCAACTCCTGCTGGCACAGTTACTGTCTGAGCGCAGACATTGCTGATTGGTGGAGACCTCCAGCTCTGCAGAATATCAGAGCTCTGATATTTTTTTAACTCCTGCTCATCTCTTTTTCAGTAAAAATATGATTTTCCACTCTGCATTAAATAAAGGTAGATGCACAAAAATCAGCAAGTAGAACATCATCTGACAGCTACTGAAAATGTCTGTTGTAAAATGGCAGGCTTAAAATTTGTCCTCTTTAAAAGGTGCTTTGTATGGTACTGTGCTTTGCTATGAATAAATCCACATTTCATTCATTTTAGGCATCAGTATGATTACTATAAACAAACAGAGCATTATTAAAATGACAGCCAGCTTCTAGCAGCCTCCTCTGCTGTTTTACACTATAAACCATCAGGTCAGGTTTTGAAATAATATACTTACTAAACAGACAATCGATAGCTATGGCACCACTGATGGCATGAAGGATAATGCAGCTGACAGGACATGGAAAAGTGTAGTAGCATTAGCCAAGTAGATCATACAGTTAACTGTTCATGGTAATTATACCAGGGTTGTATTACTGTGACAATGGTGCACAGTACAGATGATTTATTCTGCACATCACCTCTAAAGCGGTTTCTGAATCTGTGCGTTTTCCTGCACTGATCTTTAAAACAGATACATAAAGGTAAACACCTTTATGTTTTGCTCCACGCTGCTTTGATTCTTTCTCTGCTGCTTCATCACTTAACTGCAAATCAAGGCCAAATGAAGGAGGCCAGCTCTGACTGTGGAGATGCAGCCCAAATGCAGCTGTGGCTATTTATCGATGAGTTTTGCCAGGCTCTGTCTCAGGTCACTCAGGTCGCATATTTTGATGTCCAGAACCTCAATGACACGTTTGACTTCGACCTCAGCCTGCACCTGCTCCTCCCGACTGGAGACCAGAGTCTTTTCAGCTTTCTGAACCCGTTCCTCCAACTCTGCGTTTCTTCTCTCCAGATCCTGCACACACATTAACAGTTGTTAGTGTCGTTACTGCTCTAGTCATATTTAGAGGTTTTCTGCGTGTGTTGTTGTCCAGCTTACTTTATATTTTACATACTTTTAATATTGTGACATTTTTTGTGACACTTAACATGAGACTGGCAATGGTTGCAACACACATGCTTTGTACAGTGCTTTCCAGATCAAAAATCCTACATATATCAACATGCTTACAGCATTCTTGTATATTTAAATTTCAACATGAATAAATATGCATACTATAATAAATACTTCCCATGGCACAGACTGGGACGGAGAACAGCAGCAACTACTTTGGAGCAAGAATGCATAAAACACAATGCACACAATCTTTTGCAGATACAATGTACTTGAGGAGCTCTTTCTGTATGCTCAGTGCACTGACTGACAGATTACAGCGCAAACACAAGGGCGGCAAAGGTCAAATATGAATTCACATTATTCACAACTGACACACTACTTAATATGATAAAGGACATAATAAAGGATATGCAATATTCATCAGGCATAATCACCCACATTAACATACAATTTATTTTCTCCTTGAAGTCCTCAGCTCACCTAAAAAGATTCTCTGCTGCTGGTCTGAAGTGTGCCGTCTCTTTCACAGGTACAATATCAATACTTTGATTTTCCATTAGTTGAGCTGTCTGGTAGCCAGCATGAAAGCCGGTCAGCATTCTGCAAAACTGGGACTGGCCTGTTACTCTCAATGAGTCTGAGCAGGTAAAATGTAGTTGGCTCTTTTCTTGTTACTGTTACTTTGTATTTTACTGTTTACCATCTTACTGAGTTGTGTATTTTGCACAAACACCATCCGTGGATTCCAGTTTTCCTAGCCGGAGGGGAAACAGAGCTAGCTTAGTTTCCCTGCCTGCAGTGAGCTTTGTGTAGGTGAGGGGATGGGACTTCAGTACTGTCCTGTGTGTCGCTCATTTTAGACAACAGAAGGTTATGTTTATAAAAGAGTTTACCATGATATGTCGAAGCTAGGACCATGTGAGACTGACAGCTGATGCGGCTCCTTCTGTACACACAGGTATTTCATCTGAGCCACCATCAGCAGCAGCATCTCACACTATTCTCCACTACAGCTCCATTTCAACATAAACACGAACCTGGGTCCTGACACTCATGTTATTTCTCATAACCCTCTATAATGCCTCACAAAATTGACTCCACATGTTAATGTAGTTCACATGCAGAAAATCCAGTTTGTGTATATTTTAGAACATACTGATTGACAGTGGTTGGTTGGCAACATGCAATATGCACTTTGAACATCTGAGGAAAAAATTACAAAAATCACTAGAAAACTGAAAAGAAGAAAAGATTGAACTGGGGAGCTCTGAGCAACTGAGCCTCAAGCAACAATGGTAGTAAGAGATGCAAAGGTCTTGAGATGATTTGACCACTGTTTCAATCAATTATTAGTTATACTAATTTTTGTGACCTAATACTAGCACTATTACAATGAGTAAAATTGAAAATGCGGGGCTGAGAAATGTTTTGTGCTGCAAAAATTCAGTATAATTATGGTAATTTGATGATCAAATTAGACTAAAGAAAAGTTGTTTTTACTGTCAATCAGTACCTCATCCATCAGTACCATTAACAAGTTTCCTGCCAGAAAATACACGTACGGAGTACGGAAACAAATATTCATGTGCAAAAGAAAACAAAAAAACTGATTTCACCACCTATCATCCCTAATTTGATTAAGAGAGACTCACATAAGATATATTTTTCTTACTATATGTAATCATTTGTTAATGGAAAAATCTTTAAATCTCAGAGTTTGATATAAAATAGTGCAATGGTGTGTGTTATTGTGTCATTTACAGCATCTGATGATTTAACAGACTGAAGATATTAAAATGATATAATTTGATCCTTAACCTTGTGTGTTACTCTGTAACACACTTGCAAACCAACGTCACTGACTGCACTCTGACGACTTGACTGAGTTCACAGTCCTTTAAAGGCCCATAAGAAACATTACACGCAGCAGCCTATCAGTTTACCTGGAGTCTCTGCATGGCTTCCTCTCTCTCCTTCTCTAGTTCGCCAACATCTGCTTTCTTGCTCTGTAGATTGTGAATTTCCTGAAAACACAGTAATTTGAAACTGTCATCACACCACCTTCCTTGTACCCACACACCAACCATCACAGTGTATCAGAATATGGAGGATTCATCTTATGTTTTGCATCACAATACTTGAATCCACAGTTAGATATAGTTTTAAAAGATGTTTGAGCCATTTATCATCCACCAGCTTGAACATGACCAGATTTGGGACACCTTGTTGTTCTGTGAGAGGAAAAGATCTGCCCTAGGGTCACTTTGCACAAATCCTGTTGCCAAAAGCTGGAACTTGTTTAAATGATGGGACAGATATGTTTATGTTATTGAAGCCGGAGCACAGCATTAAGCTGCTTGCAATGATATTTTACATTATACAGCAAAAATGACTTGGCTGTCATAACAGCACCACTGGACACAGACTTGACCCAAATAAGAACAAAATGTCCATAAAATGATCCTAAAAATTCAAATTAAAGCAGGACCAGGACTGGTCCTGGTTACAAGAGGCAGCTCTGAACATCTGCATCCCGCTACAAGTCTCAGTGTTAATTTTGTTTGTGTGTTTGTGTGTGTTTTCATCAGCGTGTGACATTTTATCAAAGCTCTCTACAGCCTGACCAAAGCAATAAATCAATAAGAAAAATGTCAGTGCCTCAAAGATAAAATGAGATCCTGGTAGAAATATAAGCTACTAGTGCATATAAGCCAAAATATACTTTCTTCACTTTTTTATGCCCACTTGATTTTTAGTCATTTAAAAAAATATATATTTTTAAGTTATTATCTTTTGGACAAGAAACAAAATGATTACTGAAAGATCTCTTTAAAATCCTTACCTATTATTCGGGGAACAAATACTCAGACTGACACATTTTATTTCTCACAGTAAATGAAAATCAGCTACGGACTCAAGTTCAACTAATTTGCTGTTTATGTGTATTATGGGCTTGCTCTCACACTGAGCCTCCATTTAAGGCAGCAAATAGTTTTGGACAGTGTGCAGTGCAGGGAGTAAACTGGGTATCTCACCTGATCTCTGGCCTTCAGGAGGGCTTCCAGCTCCTCCAGTGACCGCTTCAGCTCCTCTCTGCCACTCTGACCAGCAGCAGGATGTCCTAGCTGGGCCTCCAGCTCTGCCACCTGGAACACACAGTAATATTCAAATATATATGGAGCTTTTTTGTACTCAAACACATTTTACAAGATGATAGTTTAGCAGGTATGATGATAACCTTAGTTTTAAGCCTGATAGAAAACAGGTATATACTCATAAACCAAAGCATTAGACAATGTTTCACACTAGATGAAAGTTAAGCAATTACCAAAGTTAGGCAATTACAATTTATCCTGGTTAGTCCAGGTTCCATGGATATATCTTATTAGGGTTTTGCATAATTTTCTGACAAAGAAAGAAGAATCTTCTTAACAAAGGAAAATGAAAGTTGCAAACAGAAATCCACTATAATGAGAATTATGCTTTTAGTGGTTATGCGATAAGCATGCTTTGAAAAGGTTGTATAAATGTAAACAAGTGATGTAACTTTTGCAAACCAGAGAACACCACGTGGCCTTTCACCTCCAGTAAAAACACAAATACCAGCAAAATTTGCATTGAGAAGTTTTTTACATTACAGTAGTAATGTACAGTAACGTACAGTCCAATATCAATAAAACACCACATACACACACACACAAAGTGATAAACTATTTTCACAAGTAATAAAACTCTCCTGATAAAAATGTCTTTAGCAGCATCCATCCATCCATCCATCTGCTGTGCTATCTACAAATGAATCAAGGACATGTTCTTTATTCTTTTGACTCTCCAATATACACACACCCCCACACACACACACACACTAATACTGAGCTGCAATACATCTGTGGAAAAAGAGCTTTAATGCCGAGGTTCACAGTTTTGAAACCGTTCAACATGGAGTTTCTTTCACTAATGCAGGAATGTGATCTTTTAAACTCATGGAAGATAATTTTCCCATCTGACATTGACACTATATGACCTGCATTCTGTAGGAGTAATCAGAAAAAGGAAGTTTGAAGCCAGAACATTTGATAATAATATGCTATTTATTTAAAAATGATCAGACTCTCGCTGCATCACGTTGCTGTGTAAATCTGACATTAGCTCTGCTGACCTTCCATGTTCACAGTTCACATGCACAGTTTAGAAAAATTATGCCACTAATGCAAATGCATGTTTTTAAAAATAAATGTGTGTGTTGAACAAATTAGGGCAAACATGACAGTAACAGTAATAAAATCTGATTCAAAGGTTTCCATGACAGTTTAAATGTTCTGAGTTTTGCCTTAGTTGAATTAAATCAGTGTGTGCATGTCATGGCCTGTCTGATGCTGATTCAGACATGATCACAGGTGACACGTAAAACATTTGTTTTGCAGAATGTAGTTTGGCTGTTTATCTTTTAAAAAAAGAGAAATAAATGATCCAAATATGAATCTTAACTACCTTAACTACCAGACAAATATTCAGCAGGTCGGGTAAGGACGTTTGAAATAACATCAATTTAAATTGACAAATTAGAATTGAAAATTCTTTACTTAGACTCAATAATTTAACCAAAATGAAAAAAAAAAACATCATCTGCTAAATGTGTGAAATGTAAATCTGTTTGGAGGAGAAGGGGTTTCCTGCTCCCATGACAGCACTTCCTTCCCTTTTTTATATTTCCATTACACTTTCACCAGCAATTTCAAAGTGTCTCTTTATAAAAGCTCAGCTTGGATGTCGCATGCCATCCATGCTTCAGAAAACTGCCATGGGCTGAAGAGGTGTGTGGTCCACACAGTCTCAGAGGATTCAGCCCCTTTATACCCACTCCATATGTGACAGCTACTGTCCCCAGGGGCACCACCTCCACCCCTCTGAAATGCACACAAATATAGATGAAGAGAAAATATGCAAAAAAAACTGTGGTATTTTTTGAATTCTATCCCCAAGACCGGCAGGCGACTGAAAACCCGGTGGTGTTAAATATATTGTACGCATGTCTAGTAGCAGTGAGTTGAGTACGACATCACAGCAGATGGAGCTCCTAAAACAGTGAGGTTTATCAATTTATTATTTGCTACATTCCACAGAGTTAAATTAGAAATGGCTTTCTGCCTGGGACGTCTGTGTTCACCTTAGATTCACAGAACTCACTAACAATAGTCCTGTTTCACTGCAAAAATGAACATGTTCGGAAAAACTAGTTAGTCATCAATGTTAGCCATATTTTTGCCAAACAATTGCTAAATACAAAACATTTCCATCTCATAAAACCATACCAGGCTTGTATGCAGCGGTGTGTGTTACTTTGTGCAAGGAATATGCGAGCAACATGAACTAGAAACATGAAAATACTGGATATCATTAAACATTATAAAGTTATACAATGGTATATTGATTCCCTGTAACATAGGCATATCACTATATCTGATATTTCTATAAATGACATATCTGGTTTCTTGTCTTACACTTACTAGAGGAATATATTCATATCAATCAGCCCTCAATGTCTTCTTTTCTGCCTTTCTTCACAACCACTCTGATCTGGCTGCCTCATTTTTAAGAGAGAACTATCAAATAAAATTAAGAATGCGCTCCTTTACTGGAGATGTGCACTCTCTGGGTGCCTACTGTGTTTGAATAGTTTGGAGACACTTGACTTGGAAGTCTAAAAATTTGTTTTGTGCAATTATTTGTGTCCTAGAAATGCGTAGAAATGTGATTTGTATCCAAAAACACATAGTCACTTGGAAACTGTATTGAATGCAATTCAAATTTTCTTTATTTCCCATTTTAGTGTTCTGTTACGCTGTAGGGAGCTTTGGTTACTGTTATTTAAGCGTGGTCTGCAATCACACTACATATTATCAACAACAATATCAAGCTTGCAACAGACAATTTCAAACATGGAAAAACATAATTTATTTATGTATAAAAAAAAATGATTATTTAAAAATACCAAACATACCAAAAGTCTATTCAAAGCCTTAAGTCTTTTTTTTCTTCAGTTTAAATCTTAGATAAATGTCTGAGCAGCTTTGTTGTTGAAAGGTACTATAAAAATAAAGTTGTGTTGCCTAAGTAACAACCAACAATTTTGTTAACAATTCAGGGGTCAGAGTCAACCCAGAAACCCAGAAAATAAATCCAGAGCCTTTCTGCGGTGGATGAACACAAACATGGTTGAAACTGAGAGTGCGACAAGGGAGAAAAAGCCAGCCAACCTCTCTCCTTCTGCTCCTACAGTGATTTATCTTCTTCCTCTAACTGGGACAGTGAAGGGGGAGGGGGTGGACAGCATAGGGTGTCCTAACACAAAAATTGAAAAAAATAAAAATATCCCTGCCACCCCTTTAAACACCCCTTTGCCAAACCCTGGAGGCCTGCTCTACTTTTGGCCACCTGGTTGACTTTGCTGAAATGTGTGTGTGTGTGTGTTTTAGGGGGGTAACCTTCACCTGGACTCATAGAGACAGATTAAACCACAATGCAGGCTAAAAATAAAGAGCCAGTTTTCTGTCACTGGCGGTAACGGTTTCACTGCAGACTGGATGCAGCAGCACTTCTGTCACATTGAAGAAGCCTTGTTAAGCTTGACCATAATTTTATCTCCCTGAATTAAAGATGAAATGTCTACATTCTGGTCCCTGTGATTATCACGGGAGCCTGTCAACAGAAATATCCCAAGGAAGGGGGCTGGATGAAAAATGCATCTGCAGTTTGGATCAGGCCAAAACCCTTGAGGGGATTGTAGTGTGATACTCAGAAATGTATGAATAAAAACAAAATTCACATCCATCTATCACATCACATAGGCATGTCAGGAATAAACAGGTTTATACACACAGTTTCTGCAAAGTGTTCTTTTTCTTGTAATTTTGCACCTAACACGTAATTATATGTGTACAGGCATACGCATGAAATTATAACCCTGAACATGACACAAGTTGTAGATAATTTGCATCTAGATCTAGTTCACAATGCCCCATTGTTACTGTAAAACAATTATTTTTTAAATACTGTGTTAGATTTTGTTTTATTTTTTATTTATTAGCTTTAACATATTTAAACTACACTGAGAAGAACCACTGTGCAGCTGAGGTAGATGTCCTAAATAAAAGAGAGGGATGTGAAAAAGTAGTTTGTGGAATTACTTCTGAAAAGATCGGATGCTGGTTCTGAAAGATTTGCTGGGGGACCTCCTTTGGGTATGAAACGACAAGAAGCAGCGCTGACATGAAAAAAACTAAATTGAGCCCCATGAAACAAAAAATGAACTTTAGCCTGGTCTGGTGAGGAGGACTATCCTCTTTCATGCAAGTTGTCATTTTAAGTTTCAGTTACTTCTGGTGTTGATGCTGAAGGTGTGGAAACTAAATGGAGCACACACACCGTCATGAAATACCATAACCATACCATAGCTGTGCGATAGGTGATACACTGTTTAGCTTACACTGTGGGTTATTATTATTATATTATATCATTATTATTATTATTTATTTTTGAGGATGTGATTCTTGGCTATTTGTATCCCATACAC
>OMLM01008868.1:48796-80946 GCA_900302695.1 Helostoma temminkii
TTTGGTTGCCTGACCATTACACCACATATACTTTAATATGGAGTTGGTCCCCCTTTTACAGCTATAACAGCTTCCACTCTTCTTAGAAGGCTTTCCACAAGATTCTTTCTGTGGCCGTTTGTACCCATTAATCCTGTAGAGCATTTATGAGGTCAGACACTGACGCTGGAAAAAGTCCTGGCTCGCAATCTCCGTTCCAGTTCATTTCAAAGGTGCTTGTTGGGGTTGAGGTCTTCCACACCAAACACATCAAACCATGTCTTTATAGACCTTGATTTGTGCACTAGGATACAGTCATATTGGAATAGAAAAGGGCCTTGCCCAGACTAATTTAACTGATTTAAGTGCAGGTATAAATGTCCAGCAATTTGAAAATAAGTACCTGCACTATTTGTATTATTATTGTGTGCACATAGCTTACAATAGCCAAATAAATTAGACTGAATTGTTTTAAACTTTTCTAATGCATTGCATCATAAAGTGTTATCTTGTCAACCATGTCACCTGGTCTCGAAGGCGATCAGTCTCCTCCTGGTATTCAGCCAGCTGTTTCTTCCACTGCTCCACGCTGCTGTTGGCTTCCTGCAGTGCTGCCACCAGCTTGGCGTTACTGTCCTGCAAAGTGAAGAGCTCAGCCTCAAGGTTTATCTCGCACATGGACCTAAGGAGAAGTCGCAAAAAGACAGGAGGAGACAGGAGAACTATTATGAAGGTATTATGGTAAACATGTTAGCGAAAACCCATCTGTAAAAACAGAATTTGAATTCTTTCCTGTTAGCTCAGGTGTCATCTCCTGAGAAAAATATCTGGCACTTCAGCAACAAAATGCAGCACAGTGTTCACTTACTTTATCAGACTGTTACAATGAGGCTAGAAAGGAAGCTTTTAGCGTGTTTCTCTCATCAGTATTTTCAGTCAGTACAGAGACAGGTAATAAAATGTCATGAGTTTAACTACAAGTGACCCCTCGCACATTAAAAAATATTGAATAGAGCAGCTTTAAAAACAGACTGCGGTGTAAAAGAAAGGCGAATGAGGACAACAAAGAAAGTTTGGAAACCCTGTGGATTATAGTAGTTTCAGTGAGGTTTTAACTTTTTACTTTTTATTGCCGTTTTTCATTGCCATTTAAATATTATATTTGTATTTTGCTTCTCTCTTTTCATTCATGCCTTTGAGATGTACCTCATGCTGTAATCCTGCATTAAGTCCAACGTGCTTCCAAACAACCATGTTTAAAGTTAAATCCTCAGTAAGATAACTAGTACTGTTGAAATCTAACACAGCGTTAAACGGTATGCACCTTCAACAGTGAGAGCTACAGGTAACCTGTTATTGAAAAGTGGGAAAGAGAGATCAGCTCTTTTGTCCCCATAGAGGTCAGGACTGAGTGTGGATATTTAATAAACCAGAGAGATTTCACATGAGAAGAGTTAAGGAAGCTGAGTCTTTGCTATGACGACCAAACAAAAGCTTGGCAACCAAAAAACTACTCACCATAGCAACAAGAGAAAAAAGCCTGCATAAGCTTATGACAATCATAAAATAAGATCGCTGGGATAACAGCTTGTAATGCAGCCAAGGACAAGAGTTTTCTTCTTCCTGGTCTCAGATGAAAGGTTGAGTGATCAATAATGGCCACCATAATGGCTATAATTATGAGCTGCTAAATTAAGCACCAGTCAGGCCTGGTTGATCCTAAATCATGGGCACCCACTTTAAAACAGCATGCAATGTGATCACCCTGCAGCCTGAACTCAGGCAAGTGATAGAAAATGGCTAAGAAGAGGTTGGTCTGTGTACTCTAAACAAATGACACACACAAACAAACAAACACACACACACACACACACACACACACACACACACACCTCTTGCATAGTTTCCAGGAAGACTACACTTGTCGATTTGTGGGAAAATATTTTAGTCTGATTCACTCAAGGTTTTCTAGTTCACCATAATTGTTATATTTCTTAAGAATTAGATGTGAGTCTTTCTTTTGCACCAGCTAGTGTATGATGCTTTCTAACAAACCCAGAAGAGAATTGTTTTCTCTGAGTCGACCTCTCATTCACTGCTCTTAACAAAACAGCCTGTTTTTCCTTACCTTGAGTCCAGCTCCTATTAACCCAGATGAGAAGTATCCATTCCTGGTCCTGAACAACCTCAGCACTGAATATTTTCCATCTCTTAATTTTCTGCCCACACCAAATCTAATATAATATTTTTTAGCTGTTTTAACATCTATTGTCTGTTCATTGGAGAAAAGTGATCCGTCACATGCGGCTCTTCCCAAGGTTGCTTCCATTTTTCCTAATTTGTTTTCCTACCAAGCATCTAAGCATAGAAAATGTGATACACAGATTGTAAAGCCCTTTGTGGCAAATTTATGATTGTGGGCCTTTTAAATAAAACTTATTTGACTTAATTTCTGATTGGCTGATCACACTGGATTCATCTCGTCAGATGCAGGTAAACAAAGGAAAAATGGAAAATACAAAATGCAGTGCTGGTGTGGCCCTCCTACAATTGTCACAATGCAACCTGATAGCAGATCATTAGCTGTGTCTAAAATCACCACCTATTCACTCACCTATACACTACTCCCTATATAATGCACACTGAGTTGTCCAAATAATAGTGAGTACTGCAGCAAATTGAAATTTCGATTGTGAGCAGAAGGTACTTGCCATGTACACTACTATTAGCTACTACTATTAATTGTGTGATGCAGCACACTATATATATATTCCCATTCTCTCTTTCAACATTCGAACACCACTACAAAATGGGAAACACACTATATAGTGAGTGGGGGATGATTTTGGACACAGTCCACATGTTTAAAGTGTCAAATTTATACAGCAGGCTGTATAATATGTATTATATAAGCCTGGGTATCAAGTGTTAATTTCGCAAACTTGACAAAGACATTAGTATAAAGCCCCCCCCCCAAATTAGTTCAAATGAGTAATAATAATACACAACTTGATCCTTGTGTCATTTATCAGTGAGGGTGATATTTCAAAGTGAACAGATTTCAGTTAATTTTGGTGTAAAGGCCATGAGAAAGAGAACTAGTGAGTGGTCTTTTTTCAGTGACATTTACAAAATCTGTTGCTTAACATTTTAAAAAACACAGGTAGAGGGTTGTGATGCCTTATCTCAGACAAACACACTTTTAAATGCTTTCCATGTAATGGCGTGCGATCATTGTTAGCTTTCCTCTGTTAACAGAGGACAGACATTTAGCAGCTTGAGTCATCAGTCAAACGTGATTTGGGAATTTACATCTGCTCATGTAGGCACTGAATTACAGTCTTACTGCAGAAAACTTTCTAAACTCTGTGGGATACAACTCCCTTTCCACTACTCCCATACACAGATACATCTGCTGCTCTCGCTGTTATTTAGTTTCAACATATATTTTACGTCTGTGTGCTTTGAGAATTATTGTTATGGACTATTATTATTGCTATGCTGTGTGTTTGCTGCAAGCCAAACACTCTTCCATAAACATTGGGACTTGTTCTCATGTCAAATATATATCACAATATCAGAGTGTTTATTAAAACAAATCTTAGGTCAGTGTTTGGAGCGTGACTACAGATGTGCTGAAGCTAAATGACATAAAAACCACAGCCACATATTCTGATCATCTGATCACAAGTTAGTAGCTATAGATGTCAATTGTTTTTTTTTTGTCAAAGACAATAACCTGGATAACACATAGGCACAACTTTAGAAATAACGGTCGTCATTACCCTTCAGATAGCATCTTCTTGACCCTCTCCTTCTCTACCGTCAGCTCCACTTCAGCACTCTTACTTCGAAACAGCTTCTCCTCACCCGGTCCATTAACCGTCAGCAGCGGTGGAGAATGACGATCCTCTGACAACTCCTAGAACGGCAACACATGGAGCAACAGCGACGTCAACACAAACATGAGGGTGACTACACAATTTTTCATTTACTCAGTTGGATTGAATGTTGTCTGAAGCAGCTTTGAAGTGAAGCACAGGGCAAGCAACACAACTCAGACACAGTCAGAGAGAAGACATTTGAAAGGGCCGTGAGAAAAAAGTTTTTTTTAAGTGCACAGACAGTTGTGGATACATTTTTAAATGCTGGGAGTGAGGCTGCTGAGCCAACGGAGTTGTATAGCTTATTCCACCATTGTGGGACCACTGAGCTGAAAAGCTAGCTAAAAAAGCTGAAGAAATTGGATTTGCTGCTGCATTTTGGATCGTCTGGAGAGGTTTAATTCCACATTTTGGTAGCCCTGCATGGCAGTAGTCAAGATGAGAAATGACCAGAGCCTGAGCAAAGAGGTGGGTAGCATATTCAGAGAGGAACGGTCTCATGTTTCTGATGTTGTAGAGGGCAAATCTGCATCCCCGAGAGATGGAGGAGATGTGATCAGCAAAGCTTACTGTGTGTTAGAAGCTCCAAACAGAGCACAATACACAACACATGCCTGATTATTTTACAATATTTATCTATATTCAGAGTGGATTCTCTAAATGAAATTAAATTCCTTAATAGGCCTGCATACCCTTATACAAATATCATTGACAGCCGATGTTCCACTGTTGATGTAAGATTAAGCACATTTAATTAGGTTTTGGCTCAGAGGCCACAGCTTGAGCTGCTGACAGACCCATTAGTATTTCTACATTCGGACCCATCATCTCAACAAAAAATACACATCAGAAGACCAGGCCAGAACTCACAACCTGTCTCTGGTTGATATGTCCCATCTGGGCTCCTGTGAACAGGCTTCATGCTGAGCGAGCAGCCATGTGTGGAACCCAGCTGTGTTCTGATTCAACAAGAAAATGACTGAAGTACAGTTCCTCGTTCTGGGAGATCATCTGGTGTTTATGTGCATAACCGTACACATGCTTATTATCATGCTGCAACGTGCATGCCTGTTGAGATGTTACGTATACTGCACATCAGGCAATAGGCTCACAGACAGTGCAGTTCTCACTTGCTACCAAAGTACTGGCCTGATTTAGTTACATTTTATAAAAATCTCACATAAAGTTCTGCAGCTTTTCTTCATATTGCGTTAGCATCCTTAACAGAGGCACTGTGCTCCATTCTCACTGGATCAAAGATGTTTTTCTGTATACTATACATTAGCTGAATTATAACAAATATATATTATCCTAAGATAATATTGTTGTAGTTATTTAACACACTGCTTTATTATGTATTTACAAATCCAGTAATATATGGAGACATTATTCTAGAGATGAACTTTCTGTTTTTGCCAAGGACTAATTCACTGAATCACTGTTTTATCTTCAAGTGTTTCTAAGCAGAATTAACTACATAATATTACTGTTAAGCACTATTGAGCACCGAGCAACCTTCCTTTGGGATATATTAAAGGGCCACAAACAAGTTGACTTTTCACACCGCTGACCTTTAGTTAGAGAATGAATGCATTTCGACACAAAAAGCAATGTTCAGCTCACTCTTACATTACTTGGGCTTTAAGTTGTGAGCAGATGTGGTTGCTAGGAGATCTGTGAGTCAAGCTTTCATATTCATTACCATTTTTTGGATAACATCAGAAACATAAAAGTTAGTCGCTGCCTTTTCTTTGTTAATTTGTGTAGGATTATTCTAAAATATACAAAGGTTAAATAAACTGAATGATGATGCAGTACAAGAAAAAACATTCATCTTCCCGTCATGTCAAAAGCAAAGTGCGACGATGATATTAGAGCTTACAGATGGCTTTAACAGTCAAGTCTAACCAATCCACTTTAATGTTTTTCTTCCTTGTTCACAAGAAATTGATTTGAGTTTCCTTTTACACTGTTTTGCGAAGCGGGTTGCTCAGTTCGAGGCTATGGGATAAAAGACTGCACTCAACTGCTCTGGCAGTGCAGTTCTAATTAGATTAGGCACATTTCTGACCCACTGTTGCTTTCTGTCATCTTCTTTCTGCATAGAAACCTAAACCTGAACTTGTCATTGACCAAGTGCCTCAGTGAAGCAATAAAATCCTGCACTTACTGTAGGAAAAGCTTGTATAATTAATTTCAGTGAGCCCGACTGTATTCCCCTGAGGACAACGGCCTATTATCTGGAGCTCAACAGCTCTCAGTCTGTCCTTATAAATGGATATGGAAATAAAACACACAACTGACCCATGTGGATGAGCACTGTGTCCAGAGGAAGAGCAGGAAAAATCAAAGCTAAGAAAACTACAGTCCAGCCCCAAAGCCAACAGATCGGCCGTGCGTACACTTGAATAATTCATACAGTGGATCATGTTTAAATCATAAATGGGATTACAAATTTACAGCAGTTTTTTCCATATGTTGTCTCTAACAAGATGATTGGAAACGAGGCAGAGGCAGTAAAGCACAAGGAAGCAAATGGCCAATGTAGTGATGGTGAGCTCTGAGGACGTGTAAGGAAAGTCCACATCAGTATAGTTTCTGCTCTCTGGGGATATATGATGATTCAAATATAGTGTGAACCCAAATTTGAAGAAGATAATTCAGAAAATGTCCAGCAAATTTAGCTGCCCAGATTAAATGTGCAGATTAAATTATATTTTGTCATCACTAACAAAATGTTCTCTCTTTATGGCAAATGCCAGCCATGATATGAAGCTCATTTTGCTCTGAAATCACCTCTGATCAGAATCCAAAGGAATTATTGAGCATGACAGTCTATGCAACACTAAGTCTGTGAACAATGCAGTCCCTTGGACAAAAGAAGATAGCTGTCTTTGTACTGTCTCTTAAATGTGGGAAGGAGAGTGTGTTTCCACGTACCTGGGAGAGCTAAGAGACGAATAGAGATGGTGCATCAGGAAAGCAGTGACAGAAGAGAAAAAAACATTATTAGACAATTACCTGGCATTAAGCACTTTTATTTTGACTACACAGTGATTCATCATGCCATTTCTAACACTTGAGCTTAGTTTCTGCAAAAACTGACACCTTCTTTGTTTCTGGTTCGTTTGGAGTTAATAGGAGAAAAATGAAATTAGCAGCACCACTGAATGTAACGGAAGGTTGAACAGATAAGTGAAACAAAGAGAAAAAAAAGAGGAGATCAGAGTCCCACCCACACTTTGTGCATTACAGGTGCCTGGGAAACACATACGCTTCAAGTGCTTAGCAACAAGGCAGAAGACAGGATAAAAGGTAGAGATTGAACACATTCACATTTTTCTATTCTATACATTACCACGAATGTGAAGCAAATAAAGAGAATATATTGCAATATGCAAGAGAATCTCTCCACATGCACACAATCCAAATGTGTGGATGGGTTTTGTATTTAAACAATGCTTCAATCCCCCAAAGCAGCAACTTAAAACTTTTTAGGCTCCTCTGTAATCTATGGGATCCCAGATACTTTAAATATTAAAACAACTTTGCTGAGAGCTTTCATCGTGACGTCTCTGCACCACTATTCACCTTAAGTACATTTACACTGTTTACTTATTTATCCAGGCATCAGCCCGTTTGCTCCCTCAACTTTATAAAGCTCCTGTTTCTACACCCTTGAGTTCATTGAGACCAAAAACTCCCTTTATTTATTTATGTATCCATGCATCAGAGGCACTGAAAACACACGCACACACACACACACACACACACACACACACTTCTTTTGTAGTTTAAAATATTGATGACTGGCATTTCTGTTTGCTACTCTGTCTGCCTCTGTATAGATACCATATAAGGGAATAGATGCAGAGAAAAAGCTCCGTGCAGCAGGTGTAAAAAAATGACAGCAGTATGTTGGGAAACAGGATCCTACAGTATTAGTACAGTACAATAGTACATTTGTACAGTATTTCTTATATAGTTTTTATTACCTCCTCTGTGTGGCTTAATGGTTCAGGCAAAATCCAGTTCAGTTACCCCAATAACACAAATATGTTATGTTTAATTTTACACAATTAATGATGGAGGACTTGTTCATACACAACATTGTTACCCTTGCATTGTCAATATTCAGCCTTTCTATGCATCTAGAGTCTAACATACAAAATGAGCAGTTATGCAGGTGACAACAGTAAGTTCATGGTCATTTTATTTCACTCTTCATCTCAAATTTGTTCCTGCGTCCTGTCTTATGCCTGTCTGATGCCTGTCTGTCTGATCTCTCTCCTTGTCAGAAAATTAACAAAGACATAGAAAATTAAGTAAATAAAAGGAAATTGCTACTTAACCTACTTGCCAATTATTCTGGCTGATACATTTAAATTATTTAAGCAGAGATAGAGGGTCATACCACCAGTTGGGAAAACAACTGTCACAATCTGGTGCGTGAGTCCTTTGCTATAATCTAAGCAATATATTTCAATATATTTAAAATGTTTTGTCTTCAGGAGGCTCTACCCTCTAAGCTGGCTGCGGATCATCTTACACTTGCAGGGTTGTGGTTTAATTCCCAGTTCCTCCTGTCATAAGCCAATTTTCCTTGGGTAAGACACCTACCACTAAGTTGCCTCTGGTGAGTCAGGACAGCTGCCATCCAAGTGTGATTGTGCGTGTGAATGGGTGAATGAGAAGCAGCGTTAAATCTTTTTGAGTACCAATAAAGCAGAAGAGTGCTATATGAGTGACAATTTACTAATATTCAAAATAATTATTTAACTTATGTTTGAGTGTCTTTATTTCCCCATTGTGGCAAACAAAGCCAATAACTCATCTACCAATTCTTTTTGGTTCCTGCAAAAATCAATTTCCAATCAATTTCTTGTCAGTGTGACAGTCTTCGCTGTATTGCTCTATTTATCACCATCTCACTGACTTCACTATCTCCTCCATCTTATCTCTGAGCTGTACAAATAAGCCTCAACCATGAAGCTTTACTTCCCGCAGATCGCCAGTTGCTTTCCTCATATCAGAGGCAGAATATGTGCTCCGCAGAGCCCGAGGCTGCACAGATACAGTTCTGCAACACTGTAGATGCTTACTGACCGGAGCTGTTACTGACCAGCTGGAGATGATGCAAACCCTGCTGGTTCACTGGTTGAAGGAAAAAATAAAACAATACCACTGCAGCTTTTCTCCTGTACTGTATAAACCAACATTTTCGATATTGTTCTGCGCATCATGATGTATATTTGTAACAAAGGGAAGGTTGAGTATTTGACTTTTTTCTTCCAGCGCAACAAAACTTCTCTACCTTTAAATCACTAAAGCTTAACTCTGAAGCAGTACAGTTATTTAGCCAAATATCTGCACAAATTATTGGATGTTATAATATTACGTACATATTATAATATGTTTATACTTTTTAACGGTAAATATTTCTGGGACAAATAAAAGCCTTCTAATTCTTAATGGAGTCGGCTTCACACATATGTACAGTACCTTCATGTACTCACACTGCATATTTAAGTGGGTATTATTGCTATATCACGCAGGTTAGGACAGTCAGCACCGAAGTGTTTTACATCAGGCAGCAGTGACTCAGAAGATGTGATAATAACCTCAACAACACCTCTGTGTTTACTGCCTGACACAAAATCAATGACAACTGTCCTATCGAGAAATCAGTGCACAGGCTGCTTCCCTGCTTGTGACTTTGTAGTTCTGCTCAGGTGATGTTGGTCTACGGTGTCTTGGGTGTGGGTGTCTGAGAAAGTCTCTGTGTGTTGACTAATCAATTAACATGCATACATGCATGAGCATGTGCCCAAGTGCTGTCTGTATGTCTGAGACAGAGAGAGAGAGAGAGAGAGTGAGAAAGCAAGAGAGAGAGAGAGAGAAAGTAATTTTTTTTTTCATCATGGCTCTGCACAACATTTAAAAGGGTCTTGGTTTGGTGTAGTTTGCTGGTCTGTTACTGACCCTGATGTTTGACCTCTGAGTGGTAATACATATCACACTGACTGAACAGGTTTAACCCCTTTAAGCCTTATTTCCTCACTATAATTCCATATCAAAATCCAATCCAATTAAATCATTTCTCATTTCCCATGATTCCCATTAATGTATTCCCATTTATTTCCATTGTGGGACTTTTCCAGTCATTTAAAACAGGTTTTAAGATTTGCTTTTCTTTCAAGTGCCCACAAACATGTACAACACTAAGTACATAAGTAAATGTACTTGAAGTGCAACTACTTATAAATTATTACAGAATAAACTACCAAACAACACAAAATAGTTATAATTAGCTCGAAGCTGACAAGCTATTATCAGTGATAATGAGCTAGTAAAGACTCTTTAGACTCAAGACTTTTTACTTTTGATACTTCAAGTACATCTCTACCTTTACTTAAGTATGCCATTTAATAAAGGACCTTTTACATTGTTCTGTTGCTATTTTAATGCAGGTTTTGAAGTACTTCTACCACTGTTGTTTACTGGACATGTTGATACAGCCATTCTTTTCTGACAAGCAGAGACATGCACTGGCAAAAATGTAATTTTATCTGTAGTGTGGCTGCGATATAAACAATACAACATATAAAACTGCAAAGGATTTACTTTCTTTGTAAAAAGTCTTGTCAATATTTCACACGCTTTCTCTTTCTAGCATTTGCATTTCCCTTATTTTCCATTTTCTGATTTTGTGCTTTTTTAAAACAGCCTTATTCTTTACATATTACTTCCAGCATATATATTACTAATGTACTTTCAGCTAAAAGAAACCTCAGCTCACAGATATTGGTAATAAGTAATAATATATTATCTGAAGTATGAATTTGCAGTTTAAATATATTAAAAATACTTTACACTTCAGATTGAACCACACTAAAAATGTATTTTGATTAAACAGACATTAAGTTTAAAGATGGAAGGTGATTCAGGGTAAATTACTGATCAGTCTGACCTTTAACAATGCTCAACATCAATACTCTGATAAAATGGCATTGTGGAAAACAAAATGTAATAACAGTTCATCATTAAATGTGAGCTTCCTCGATGATATTGTGTCTAGTGCTGTTGACTTTCTTGGTATTGATGCTCTGTTTTGCTGCAGATCAGCTCTTATCTAACTGTCTCAGAGCTGAGATCATTGGCAGCATGGCTCTGCAGTCTCTCAGACCTGCTGGGCGGCCCTTTGTTACGACAAAAGCATAAACAAGCACTTTACTCCATTTTAAATGTGCAGCGTACAATATGTCACTTCAACAATTAAACAGACTCTTAATGCTAATACTTGGCAGAACTCAGTTACAGAACTGGCAGTGCAGCTCTGAAGAGTCACAAAGGTTATTTGTGAAATTGTTTCCACATCATAGTCACAGGCTGCTAAACAAGTGTGTAGCAGTTGCGTTGTTACTGTTGATGCTGTTACTATCACAAGTTTAAACATCACTCTGTCTTACAATACTTTCAGTATCATTACAGGGCAGCTTTTATGCTTCAAGTGTAGGCAAACTTATACTTCTCCAACTCAACCTCTGAGTTACTGAATCCACTAAGAAAACTGGCCATTGTCCTTTCAGCAGCAGCAGCCAGATTCCCCTCAATTATAAATGATTCAGCCAACCTCCCTCACCTCTCCCTCTTCTTCTGATAAGTCATTCTTCTTTCTTTCAGTCCTGACTGTTACTGCCTCTCCAAACACCTTCACCGCCGGCATCTCTTTCTGCCCCCCATCTCCATTTGTCATGCATGAAAACTTTTAATAGAGTTAGCCAATGGGAGAATAATGGAGCGGCCAGATGGAGATCCATCTAATCCCCCGAGACTCTGTACTGTATATGTTTAAAATAGAAACAAAGTCACTGAGTTCATAGTAATATTTCTGCTTTAACTTGTACTAACCCTGAGGTTGCATCAAGTCCCTTCAGGCTACAGGTTCAATCACTACAGTCCAAACAGGTCCTTCACATCAAATCTAGATATGCAGGGAATTTTAAATAGTATGAAACTATGACAATTTTATTTGCTAGGGTCTGGAGGCCCCCACTCTCTTCACAATAGGGGTGAAAAGAACTTCTCGGTTTAAAATTACTTAACAGCACAGTGTCTGTTCAGAAACAATGTCTCAATCACATGGGATACTGCACAGAGCACTGTTGTGGAGAGTCTTTTAGTCTTGTTTCCCTTTAGGGGAAAATAGCTTATAATGAAAACTGTTCATGGTCAGTTTTTTCTGGAAAGTGAATGTCTAGACTAACAAATGAAAACAATTCAACTGATATATTACTATCCAGAAAATATTAATAAGAAATCAACAAAAATGCATATTTAACATTAACACTAATACTTACCAATTTTTTTATTTACAGAGCATGACTGACTGAGTGGCCTCTTTTGAGTCTGTCATAGTATGAGGAGTTTCACTTTTCTACTCTTATATAATCAGACAAAACAACCAGGAATGTTTGTGTATGTAGACACACAAGAGGTTTAAAAATGTGTAGCAGTGTATTACCTGTGGTGCTGCAATACTGAGTGCAGGGTTGGCCAGTTCAAACCTTTCCTGGGATTTCTCTCTGGCCAGACGTGCCGCCTCCTTCACCTCTTTAAACTGATCTGCAAACTGCAGGTGCAGGGAGACAAGAAGCAGAAGTCACACTGTGTCTGCCATGAAAACTCATTATCGCAAGCCACACACACTCTTCTTCTCAAAATCTTTTTTCAGTATCTGTACACACTATGTTTGTCTGTTAAGAAATATCTTTCAGATAGAGAGGAATATCAGGAAGCCAGGAGAATATCAGGAGAATATCAACTTATTGCCCAGGTACTGTGAGATCTAACAGCTTTCTATATTTCTTTAGTTCTATAGTTCATCATCGCATCACAGTCTTGCTCTGTAGCGTTCCCTCTGTATAGTTTCTAATAAATTAAAGATGTTGTAGTGGGTGGGTGCTTTTTACCTGCTGCAGCTGCTGCTCTGTAGAGAAGCCCAGGCCGTACACGGTGTTTGCCCGGCTGTCTGCCCACTGGCCAAACTTCTGGGAGGTTTTAGTGAAGGTCATGTTGGGGGTGATGGTGCTGTTGATGATAGCCTGACACAACAGAGAATAAAAGAATAAATAAATAACATAAGTAAAAAAGTAAATAAATGATCCCTGTGGCAAAAACGGGTGTTTCAATTAATAGCATGAACACACAGAGAAATACAGGATATAAACAAAAACAGAAAGATAATAAATACGATGTATTAAAATTTTACACTGCAGGAAAGTGCAACAATAACCAAACATAGATCTTATTGGAACTGTTACAATTTGATGGTTTGTATTTGATATATATAGTTATATATTTGTTATATACACAAACACATATGATTATCAGGGAACATTTATTAATTATATGTTGTATTTTTTAATACCATTTACAAGAGTTTTTCCTTTTTACAGATTTCTTCAAAAATGTATATTTATAGTTAAATGCAAACCTACAGTAGCTGAGATTAAAGTGCACTGACTCTCATAACTATGTGGTGTGATGCAGTTATGTTGTGTAATTAGACTAAAAAATCTACTTAAGGGCCAAGAATTCACAATATCCAAAAATCAGTCAGGTTTACAATAAAGAAATTTAAATGACAAATTCATTAAAGTCTTTGTTATTTTTCAGTTGTACACACTTGACTAGAAAATCCATTGATTTCCATCTGATTATCAAGAGGCCAATGAAGTTTAATGCCCTTTATGTCGCCCACAAACGATAATAAATATTGCATATTTAAATAAGGACCTGGTCGCATTCAACGACACTTAGATCATGCAGTCATGTTTTGAACCTAAAGTCTCTGCAGTGGCGGACACTTTGCTAACATGCTTTTCGTGTTCTAGTGTTACAGATGTACAGTACTTGTGTGATGTCACACATAAACATAAAGGACCAAAGCTTGAGGTGAATGTGAGTTTACATGTTGATTCGTAATGAAATTTTTTTTTTTTTTCCCCAAAATGCTGCATTGCTTGACATAAAGTGGAGTGGAAGTCCATAACTTGCCATCTGTTTTGGGCTCCTACACACTAAGTACACCGTCCCGCTACTCTGTCTGCTAAGCTGCCACAGCCTCCTCACGGCTAATGCTAGTTCAAGTGTTCATGCTGAGATTGATATGTCTCACAGGCTGTGAAGGAAAATTAAATGTGTTTACCTTTCCCTAAAATGAAACCTTAAAACAATAATGGAAACAGTTAAAGGTCACCAACAGACTTCAAGTAATGTTTTATTCACAGCACTTTGTGGACAATTGTTTTCACAACCTGTTCCTGCTGCAAACTGGAACAGGTTGTTTTCACGAACTGGAACAGGTTGTTTTCACAACGCGTTTCAGGAATTTCAGTTAGGTTGTTGCTGAAGGATGCTGCTGCAGGAAGACTTCCACAAACTGTCCAATCAGAACAGAGTGGGATGGCCTCAAATGTCTTAAGGCCAGAAGAGCTACAGTGTTGCACAAAATATTATTATTATTATTATCTATTACAATATGTATTTGCAATTATTTACCTTTAAAGTCATAATCTTGTATGATTGGAGCCTCAAAATACAAACCCTAAATTTAGTATACTACTGTATTGTCACTTTAAATAAGCAATTTTGAGGTTAAGTGGAGAATCTGCTGCATACAAATAAAAACAAAGTGTCTATCGCTAAACTAGGGAAAGAAAGAGAGTGAAAAAGCTTGTTGTGGTGATGATCTGCTCAGTATCATCCTCCAGAGTGCAGACTGATTAGGTGGATATGTTGCCAAATGTAGATCTCTTTAGTATTTTCTCCAAAAGCCTCCAGTCTCTGGGTGATAAATTGGCACAACAATAAACAATAACAATAAAACACAGTGTTTTTCTGAGAGTTTCACTGTGGTGCTAACAAGATACCCTGTTAGTGCTGGCACTCCCAGGTGTTTTAACATTGCTGTGGATGTGGCATTGCAGATATGGCTGTGTTACAAATGTGCTGACAATGTGCATGTATGATTAATGCATTCAAACCAACAACAGTCACATGCAAATGGATAACAGATCTCTCTATTGTAAACTTTCCTTGTCCTCAGTTTCCTGAATCAGCACAAAGAGATACTGACCTGCACATCAATTTTA
Organism: Helostoma temminkii; assembly: GCA_900302695.1. Classification (NCBI taxonomy): domain Eukaryota; kingdom Metazoa; phylum Chordata; class Actinopteri; order Anabantiformes; family Helostomatidae; genus Helostoma; species Helostoma temminkii. The sequence goes on from OMLM01008868.1 coordinate 63,816, forward strand.
AAAAGATTCATGACAACGTTTAAACATGATGCAGTACAAATATAAGAGCCCCTGTGTATTATGGGAACATATTGCATAGTATTACAGTAGCTGTGTCTTCTGTGTGTTGTGTTTTTACCTTCGTCCCACCCACGCTGATGATGCGGTAGACGCTGCGGCTGGCATCGTAGAAGAAGGACACAGTGACTGCGTGTTTGCTGGCTGGCAGCCAGTTGCGTTTGGTGGCCGGGTCAATCTGGAAGACATGAGCTCTGGCGCTGAAGATGGGCTGCTCCCTTTAAAACAAAGACATAATATATTAACTTAATACTACTCTTGATTTACTGTCACATTATGGCGGGTATGTCATTCGCCATGAAGGTACCATGTCTTCAAAAGAAAGGCTTTAACCTCTAGAAGAAAAAGGGGCTTTCAGGTTCCACAAAAACTGCCACTGTTTGCAGTACTCATCTTTGTAAACTGACTAAAGTTTCTCTGCAAGATAATTTAGATATTAAAATATTATTTACTCAATGATTTTGATAAGAAGATTTAAATCAGTTGTTTTCTACTTTCACTTATTATTCAAAAACTTAATTAATCAAAGTCCATTTTTAAAAAACAATATCTAATCACGTAAGCATATGAGCACACCTTGTTGACTACACCTACTTTGTTCAAATGTTGCCCTGTGAATAATTTTCTAACAACACGTCTAACACAAAGAGCAAGAGGAGCCGCCGATCAAGTGTTACGTGCCTGTTTTTTAAGAGACATACATCTGTCTGCACATGACACTCCTTACTAAGCCAGTTTGTCTTGGGAGAAATTCACCCCAGGGAGAATAATGTATGAATATAAAGATGGGCCAGCTTTGGAAAATGTTTGGAAAGTCTAATACAAACTGCATATATTATTATGCAGTGAAGGGTTAGTGCTCCCCTGTCTTGTTTTACATAACAGTCATTTACTTATACCTGTTCATCTGCATTTTCCCAAACGTTGTTGGGACTTGTAGGCAAAAGAAACAAAAGTAAGAGAAACAAAAACGAGATTCCCTGTATTCACAAACAGTTGGTCATTAAAGCTGCTTCCGATTTTAGTTTGTGAATATACACATTGAAAGAAACCAGGTGATGTGAAAATGTGTTTGTGTTGCTTACAAAGACAACTGAAGTAATGTCAAGTTAACCTTTGGGTCTTGATTAACTTGATCACGATTTAAAGTACAGTACAAATACTGCGGCATTAAATTTAAGACACAAAAACCTTTAAGAGACATTTTATGGACAGTCTCAAATAACTGAGGCATTACTGAATTTCAATTTCCCACAACCACGTATCTCAATTTTATTGGGATAGTGTCAGAAATCCAGCAACAGAAAACCTTGTCATTTTTGTAAATTTTATATTTATATATTTAACACAGATAGAATAATGTGCAAATATATATATTTGTTATAAGTGAGTTTGCTAGCATAGATACAAAAATACTAACAAAAGTGTGATCTGAGTGATTTTCAGAGACCCTGAGGTCAGTGATGAGCCCCTTGTGTAATGACGCTGTTACAAATGAAGCTGAAGATTTGCTAACCGCTAGCACTCCAATTAATTGTCCCACTCTCTTTGAAGACCCACTGCTCCCTACTTGCTGTGGGACAAACAGTGGATAGAAGCTCACAGGACAATGAGGGACTATACGGGGACTTTGGTGAATTCACGCAACATTACACAGTTAATAGAGTTTGCATAACGTCAATGAACGTAATGAGCCGTTTTCATTGCAAGTCAAGTATATACAGCCATTAATGATGATAACATACAGTGGGAGGACACTATGTTCTTTGGATAAGTAGGAGAAACAGCAGTTTATGTAGGTCAACACTACATGAAGCATTGTTCCTGCTGGATTTGGTTGGAATTACTGTACATTTGAATACAAACAATAGCTGTGGTTGTTTCACAGATTACTGTACCTACAGCTGACAACAGAAAATAGCAGCCAAGGAAGCTCAATTAGATATTGTTCGGGTTGACAGCAGTTAGAGAACTGACAAATATTATTAACTTAAACAAAAAAGAAAAACACAAAGCTAAAACTTCAGTGTGCCTCCTGAAAAACACAAGGTATAGACAGGGCATCTGTAGGTAGATTACCATGAATGCTGCTTCCAATCACCTAATCAATACTGCAAATTTCCCACCTTTATTATTTTAGTGCATAAGTTACCTTGTATAGGTACCATTCAACTGCCCTCTTAGTAAGTATTTAAGTGAAAATATGTAGTAAAATTAAAAACACCAGCAGCATGAGGCATCTCCCAGCTAGGAATAAATGTAATTCAAAGAACAGTACAGGGCAAGCCTTTCAGGTGGGAGATGGGGTTTTGAGTCTTGTGGTAAACCTCAAGGTGTATCTCAATGTCATGACGTTGAGCCATAAATCTAGCACATTAATAGCATCATGAAATTACTTAATTATGTTCAGTAAAATTAATTATATGGCTGCATGAAACAAGGCGTTTAAGGTAATAAGTCAATAAGATAAAGATTAATAAAATGAAATAAAAATACACAAATTCTCAACACAGCTATTTATCAAAAAGATTTTTCTCATCTTAATGAGAATGATGACTGACGTGTCATCAGCTCCCAGCCGTCACACTGGATCACACAGAAATTAAAGTCCCATCATTCATTTCAACCATCCTGACGCTGGTGTGTCGAGCTAATCAGCTCAGACAGGATGCATCACGTTGAGGTTTGATCATATGAGCAGATTAAAACTGGATTAAATGCTTCCTGAGGTGAGGGAGAACAAACACTGCACAGCCGCTTCACGGTCACAGAAGTCTTGTCTTACAGACAAGCAGTGCAGTAAACAGTGGAGTCTGATCTGCAGCAGTGCCGTGCACTTTACACACACCTGATCCAATTAACATGAAACTGTGTAGCTCTTGATTAAATCAGATATTTGAGTAAAAATCCCTGTGTGTTAATATGTGACAGTAAAAGCAAACAGGGAAAATACCAGAAATGCTAAGCTAAAGCTACAGAAATCCACCCAACATACAGTGTCTAACCTGACAGTTTGACAGGTAGAGGTCGAGTGCTGGTTCCCGAATGCCATCACCTTTGTATATTCAGATCATTATTTTAATGGTAAATAACATCACATTTATCATGATGTTAAAAAATTCTATGTTTTTGAGCATTTTAAGGACTTCTCGTTCATGTGGATGACGCCACTTTGTGTCTTTAGTTCCACACACATTTATCTTCAGTCTGTTTATAATGCTTTATACATATTACTTTATATTTACTGCTTTTTCAAATATTATCCATCACTCTTACAAACTCAACTTACAAGACATTTTTCACCATAAGCTGTTAAGGCCAAGACATTATACTGTTACACTTCATTACTAATAATGGCTTTCATACTCATCATTAACCTTGGTACAGCAAAGTTGGTGGAACAATCTTGTTTATTGTTATTATAATAGAATAGCTGTTATGCATAATCTTGCATTTAAAGTGTTACATAGAAATAGCAGTATGGATACTATATAAATCCATCTGTATACAGTAATCTTGGCAGGACTGGATTTGAGAGAGGACTGTAGCTGGATAAGGTAGAGCTAATTACAACTGATTTATATACTGTTTGGTATGTTATCTATAAAAATTAATTATATAATAAATTACATATTCATTATATTTGTTATCAGTCAATTAAAGTTCTCTGAATAAATACAGAATACTAATGAAATACAGAACATGAATACAATATCTTCTTCTGAAATGTAGATATGGAAGTATAAAAGCATAAAATTAAATACTTAAGTGTAGTAAATTCGCTTCTCCAGTAAATGCACGTAGTTACTTTCCATTGTTGCCACTTTCTGACTGTGCAGCAGTGCACTGAGTCGACCTTCCTCCCGCTGTGACCCAGAGCCCTAAAAATCCAGTGAGGGGTGATCTGGATCAATTATTTTTAATCTATTCCAGGCCATACACACTTCTGCCCATCCACTCCTCCTCCATACACACACTCATCTACACATCAGTGGTGGAAGAACAGTTCAGTTTACAACCCAGTAATTAAATGGGTCAGAAATATCATATTTTAAGAGTAAATTGATATCTGTTTAGGTGCTAATCACACTGTGTTTTGAGTTCAAAACTATAGTGTATTTGCACTTCTCAAAGTGTTTTCCCTAAGACTCCAAGTGCAAGCATGTGTCCTAGACGTTAAATGTGTCTACGACCAAGAAGCAAATATATTTTGTGCGAAGTAATCACAACCAGATTATGATTTCTAGTTATTTATTACATTAATACATATATTAGCTAATGTATGTATTTTTCAGACACACTAACACACACAAGAGCACTTGGCTATAGTTACAGAACGACTGTGGTCTGATTTAATACTGTAGAAATTAACTGTGACTTCAGACCCAAACCACAATCCTTCCCTAATTGAAACCAGTGTCTGGGTTCTCAGTCATGGGCTTTGGAAAATCATCCATCCAACCACCTCCTTGTGAATCTGCAAGCAATAATACATGTGTGATAATGTTTCACTCATTGTCTTTGCATGTGGTCCAGTCATCGATAACATTCCCTCCAAAACGTGTTAACTGCTGCAGTTTAGTCGTACTGTATAAAACCCCAATTTCTTAATGGAGGACTGAAGAATTAGAAGAATTACAGTTAAATTTTAAAGACAATCAGGTTTATTATACAATATTATGGAGAAAGAGTCCTGTCTCTTGTGTCACCACTAACTAAAACCTGCTGAATATGTACAATTAAGATGGCAGTTATGAAATATTTTCTCTTAAGAAACCATTGCAGCTTCTGAGAGCAATAACAAACAATGGAAAATGTCCTTTTGTGCTTTTCTCTGGGAAGATATAAATATTTTTTGTTAACTGCTCCTAGGGTTACTCTTAGTTAAAGGAAAGGAAGCAATAAAATAATTGGATGTAGCCCATTACATAGTTAGTAAAAATAATTATTACTAATTAATAATTATTTTTGATTAATCTGCCCATTACCATCCACAAAAATCTATTTAATAGACAATCAGTTACTTAAAAAATGCCAACAGTCCAAAACACAAAGATGTGCAGTTAATAAAATATCAAGCTACAAAGACACACAGTGTTTTCCATCTTGCTAATAAAGAACTTCAGTATTTCATCAACTTTAACTATTATCATTTCAGTATTAATAGAAATACCAGCTGAAATAGCAAAATAAAATGTCTACATTTTTGCAATACTACTATTATTTGCAATAGTGTCTGAACTACAGATGTGCTAAAAGTAAAATGGGTTGTGTGAAGAGGACGGGAGCTAGTTTTGTTATGAACACTGACAAAACTGTTGGTGCAGAACTGCTTTTTCATTTAAGGACAACGGCTAGTACATTTGCCTTGGTGTTTAAAAAAACTGTGTATTCAGGATCAGAGTAGAGACAGAAAAAAGACAGGCAGGCAAAACCTTAGGAGAAAGCACTGCTGGGATCTGAGCCAAGGCAGGCAAACCAACAAGGGAATGGGGCTGAATCCTGTGTGGTCCAAACCTTCATTGGCACAATCACTTTTAATGCCTTTCTGGGGACATTTCACTTTCTCTTTTACACCTCTTTGTATTCATGCTGTTGGGCTGTCACTGCTGGATCATCTGACTTCATCAGTTTGATGTGGTGCCAACCAGCACCATAAAAAACTACACTCTGCCTCAACCCAAAGTGACTTCTTAAAGAAAACATGGAAATTCTGCCACTGTCAGAGGAAGGGATAGTAAAGTAGCTCAGTGTGAGGCTTAAAGTTTTCTCTTCAATCCACTAACCATCCTCTATAACCCACAATAAAAACACAGTGATTATACCAGTTAGAGGAGGAGGCCATCAGCTACACTCCACCCTCATGATATATTAATTGCAATGAGGCATTCAGATGGTTTCTGAGGATATGGTTGTACATACTAGATGAGAGATCTGATAAAATGCCCGACTGAGTCAAACAAACGGCCCTTCTTCTCCACCAGTTTGTCTGCTGGAAAGGCTTCTGCTGAGCATGCAAGCTCTTTGTCAGCTTCACATCCATGCAGAAGAAATAATTCCTCAAAGGGGCAGCAAAATATTCCAATGGTATTTGGCTGCTGCCTGCAGCAAAGGCCATAAACAGAGGGACTTCTATGATAGCTCCATCTGGACAAGCTGGAACACAGACAGTAGGAGGGCTGAGCTTTTCTACAGGGAGCAGTCAGAGAACAAGGAGGCTTTAGTCAACTTTCTCTGAACTATGATGCTTCCTTCACTGCAGGCCTTCATGCTCAGCCTCAAATTACTGCCTCCGACATCTCTGATAGCAGTTCATTACCTCCTGCGAGAAATCGCATCTCATACAGACATAAACTGACAGACATGTAAGAAGGACGCATGCTGAGTTAAACTAAATTGAGATAATCATTTCTGAATTTCCTCCACAGCCATCTAATATAGAAGGGAGACAGTGTTTGTTATTATTCTCTGGAGTTGTATCAATGGAAAGGTTTATTTCAACATAGCTGCCTTCAGTTCAGTATGAGTAGCAGGAGCAAAGAGCAGACAAAGTGGTATAATAAAAAAACAATTAATAGTTAAAAAAAATTCCATAGTGAAAATAACTTATCAGTTTGCTACAGCCCAATGTTCAAACTGCTTTTTTATTTGACCAATGGTCCAAATTCCAACAATATTTAGCTGAGAAGCAGGAACTGTGTTATGTTTGACAGGTCTGCTTTAGTTTCATTTGATCTAGAATGATCATATATTTCAGCATTTTGGTTCTGCTCTGTATTCAAAATGCATAAATTAACAGATCTGACAAGGACAAGAGGACAGTCATACTTCATTTTAATAGACACCAGAATAATTGGACTTTGTCCAAACGTGTTTGACCAAAACAGACCTACACAGAAAGAGACTGACAGCACCGTGACAGTTGTGAAGTTTTCTAATAAATGTCATTTTCCGTGCAGTTCAGTGGCTCTCTCCCTCTTCCAAACATGCACTTTTCTCCTTTGTGATTATCACACTATGTGATCAGACCTGAGAACAAGCCCACAGACTCTGACACACACAATACCAGCTGCAATACAACGGGACCCAAATCGACTGGAGTGAATATAACTTGAAACCAACTCAGTCGATCTTTTTAAAACCATTTCAAATTGAAGGAGAATTGATGAATACAAATTAAAATAAGTAGAATCAAATCAAAGTTAAACGCTTCCCTACTTCGGCCTAAAAGCCATAAAATGTACGAAAATACTCAGTGGCTCTCGGTGTGTACAATTTTCAAAATGCATCATATCATCAAACTGCCTTCACAAACACACACACACACACACAGTTTGTGAGTGCTGTGTCTTTGCCCCAAGTCATTGCTTTCTAATCCTCTCTTGCTGCTCTTCATCTCCCTTCTTAACCTCAGTACCCATTCACCACTCAGAATCCCTGATCTGTGAAACAGAAGCTGCACCCTCCTGTCTGGCCCCGCAGTCTGACGTGACCAGACACTCCTTTAGTTTTGAAAATATTCCTCAAACTGCCAAAAATGTAGCCTGTACGCTCTATGTGCTGTAAATAGCCTGAGAGGAGGGCAATGCTGCAAAACTCTAAAATCTTATTGGTTACATTTAAAAGCTAATGTCTCCCACTTGATATAGCATATCAGAAAGCTTGCAGGAGGTGAAAGCAAGAGCATTAAACATTCAATATTAAGATACCAAACAGCTGAGCTGCCATAAGAAGGCTCTGAGATATGCAGGCATTTAAAAGTGCATGACTTTTACTTCCCTTTAGAGAACGAGAAGTGAAAAATAATATTTGGTTGACTGAATCATCATTGGTCCCCAGAAGCAAAAAAAAAAAAAACAACAGCTCAACTTCTGTTTGTATGTGACCATCTTATTGCACCACATACAGTCCAATAGCTGTGAAATAACTGAAATTTTGATGTTCAAAATCTAAATCTAAGGTGAAGCCCAAGCTTCTGACACCAGCTCTTCAAATGAGATGATTTGATGCTTTATCTGAGTTGCATCAATGCAAATGTAATATTGTTCATTTGATTTAAAAGGTGAAAATGCAAGAAACCTTAGGTAAAGTATAGTTTAAAGCTACTGGTAGCTGCAATCATTCATCCCGACTAACTCAGAAGACATTAAAAATATACTGTAGGGGTATAAAATTAAGTTTACATAAAGGTTCAGTCAGGTATTATTTCAGTGTGTTCAGAAATAATCTACACTCTGTGCCCCATAATGACAGTCAACAGTGAATTTTAGATATTAAAATAAATTAAACATGAAAAACTGAAATATCACATTGTACATAGCATTCAGACCCTTTCTCTAGATCATTGGTGAAATGTTGCTACTCCTTCACTGGAGCCCACTGTGGTGCATTAGATTGACTGGACATGATTTGGAAAAGCACACACCTGTCTATTGAAAACCTCACAGCTGATAATGCATAATGTATCAGACCAAAGGCCATGAGGTCAAAGGAACTGCCTGCAGAGCTCAGAGGCAGGATTATTGCAAGGCTCAGATCTAGGGAACACTACACTACACTTCTGCTGTACTGAAGATCTCCAAAACAACAGTGGCCTCCATTATTTACAAATGGAAGACGTTTGGCACAACCAGGACTCTTCCACGAGGAATCAGTAGAGAAGGGCCTTAGGAAGTGAGGTGACCAAGAACCCCATTAAGGGCAAACGCCACTGCTGCCCTCCACCAATCTGGGTTTTATGGCAGAGTGGCTAGACAGACGCCAGTTCTCAATGCAAATCCTCACTTAAAGGACTCTTAGACTGAGAGGAACACGATTCTGTGGTCTGATGAAACCAGGACTAAAGTGTTTGGTCTCATTTCTAAATGTTATTTCTGGAGGAAACAAGGAACCGCTCATTACCTGCCTCAATACCATCCCAACAGCGAAGCATGGTGGTGGCAGCATCATGCTGTGGGGGTGTTTTTCAGCAGCGGAGACCTGAGAGACAAAGCATAGAGATATCCTCAATGAAAACGTTCCACAGCACTCAGGACCTCAGATTGTCCAGAAAAATTACCTTCCAACATAAACAATGATCCTAAGCACACAGCCAAGACAACACAGGAGTGGCTTAGGGACTCAGAAAGAATAATGGCAGAAATCTGCCCAGTCCAGATGTGCAAAGCTTGTCACATCATACCCAAAAAGACTCAAGGCTGTAACTGCTGCCAAAGGTGCTTCAAGAAAGTACTGACATTTCTGAAATTCCTAAAATTCTCTTTTCGCTTTGTCATTATTTGGCACTGAGTGTAGATTAATGAGAAAAAATGAATTCGAACAATTGTAGTATCAGGCTGCAACATAGCAAAACTGAAAAAAATCAATGGGGTCTGAATATGTTCAGAGCACACTGTATGTCATAAGCGGATATGCTTTCCTCTTTTTGTTCCTGTAGACAACATTAACATAGATCCTTGCTGATCTATAGTGGAGGCATAATAAAACAAAGAGAGACCACTGAACTTTACAGTGTTACACACAGTCAGGACTGTGGGTTTTTTCCTCAATCACCATTAAACTTGCTTGAAGACCAAATGTTTTACACACCTAAGTTAGTCCACTTTGCAGTGCACATTGCTGTTACACTTGTCATAAAAAAAAACGTGTCTCGTCTGCCAGTTTGAATAAGACGTTTCTAAATGCATCTGAAAGTAGTTAAATTCAGTCTAAATGTGAGAGACAGCTGAGTGCTTCAGCAGAGCATCATTTTCACCATCTGTGCATTAAGACATCACACAGCTGAAACCCTCCTGTGGTCTTACAGCCCTTAGGGACTTCAGACTTTACAGAAACAGGAAAAGCTTTTCGCTTTTCTTTTCTCTTTGTTCCTCTGAAAATTATTCTCCTTTAAGTTCAGCTTCCTCTGACCTCTAAGAACCAGCAGCCCCACGTCCACATTCCTGAGCCAGTGTATCTGGACCAGTCCAGCAACATGACACTCTACAAATACATACCAAAATAGCACATCATAGGGATACACTAACCCTACTGTAGCTGCTTAACAAGTCACCGTATCTACAGCACCAACACTGCGGCACATTGAATGTCCAATTTTCCTACAATAGTACAAAGTGAGGAAAACTTTGGATTAGGGTTGTCATATTTTCGTCCTACTCTCCAAGTATCCTTTCAGTTATTACATTGCACTATACAACCACAAACCCTAACTGGCTAAAACACTTGGAAAAATACCAGAACCATGAGCTCTTGTTGTTGTTGAACAACAGCACGGCACGTTGCTTATCTGAAGGTCAGCCCCTCTTGCAAGAGTCTGACTGATAACTTAACTGCAGTTTCAAACTGTGGAGGTGACAGAAAGCCCAGAGTGTTTTCTGTATTCAGGATATGAAGGTCGGGGGAAACAGAGAGAGAGAAAGAGACATATTATCTTGCATCTCAATCCTCTGCAGGCACTGTTATTCATTTCAATGCCAATAAAACGCAGTGAAATGGAGTGAACTTATAGAGATGACTGTTTATTCATGAATTTGCAGATGTCTCAGAAACAGCAATTAAGAAGCTCTCTTTCCCATGGTGCAGCTGGGTTCTCCTTTGCCACTGGGAGGATACAGATATCAAACTGTTTTTATGTCATTATGTTGCAGATTAAGTGAAATCAAAGTTTAGACATCCTCTCTTTGTGCTGTAACAGAAGGAGGCATTTTGATGGTTCAACAATAAACTGGGTTCATAACAACTTTGTCATGTGCTCTGAAGTTAAGTAAATATCTCAACATTTAGGATAACGAGCTTATTTATTCAGTTAAACATGAAGACTGATATTGATACCAATCTATATCTGTGCATGAAGCTGGAGCAGGAGACAATTACAAGCATGAAAGCATGTGCACAGCTGGCTCCATCTTAAGCTTACCAAAATGTCTACCAAAACATTTAATGTCCACTATGTTACACACATCTGTTTAAAAGTTTGGTGTTCTAACAGCTGTTTAAAATGTAGTTACACTCCACTGAAGCTGTCCCTACATTTGCGACAGATGTTGTTATTTCCAACACAGAGGTTTAACATGCAAAACCACCACCGCTTGCATAACATGATGCACAGTTCAGACAACATATCAGTATATGGAACAGTCAGGCTGCAGTAGAGCAACTGAAGGAGGACGGTTTGATAAAAGAGACAGGAGGCAACGACAGCAAGAGGAGGAGATCATGCTGACAACATCTGCACAACATGACAAGCACGAAACCTCCCCCCTGTGAATCTTACAGTGAACAGTACAGTTACAATTTTCACACATACTGAGGGAAGGATAAACATTATAGGGATGTGATGAGGGTGAATTTTATTCAGAAGCAAATAAATGTTTGATGAAGAAGGGATGGGTGGATTGATTCCCAGTGTCTCAATGCTTAACATCCCAAAGTTATTGGGTATCAAACATGAGCCAAATACATTAATAATCAAGAGCTCTTTCTCAAATATGTAATTTTGACTTTTTTTTGTAAATTAATACCTTGTGCATGTTAATAATTTATGATTAAAACCCCAGTCTTGGCTACATTTTAGTATTTTTAGCAAATGGACGACTCGGGTATCAGTAACAGTGATTTGATGCTTAGTATAATTTGGCAGGAGAGCCAAAATCTGAACTTGCAGAATCACCCATCCCTGCCATGCAGAGCCACAACACAGAGACTATGGTGTAATTGTACCTGTCACGGTGTAGCGGGTGTAGAGGGTACATTTTACAGCTCACTGACAACTCCTCTGCAGCAGGACAAGAGGAAAAAGGATCAAAGTTATAAGGTGACATTTAACAGCATGTAAGGCATTATTTAGAGATGTCCTAATGGAGTTTGGTACCAATCCAGAAATGACAAATGTTCTAAACACTACCGCTGGACAGCACACTATTGACCCAAGTTGATTAAAAAACTATACAGCTGAACAACAATGCTGCACAGAAAAAGTACATTGCATTGCTTTAATGGCTTTTGTTAGTTTAAAAATACCAAATAACAGTTTGATTTAAAAGTCACACTGGAAACTTCAAATAAGAACAGAAGAAAGGGAAATAACTAGTTGCTACTTTTTTCTACCCTTAGCATCCCACAATGCCACTCATTTACAGTCTTCCTGCCTCCTTCAAATCATAAAATATCAGTTGACCATACTTTTTATCTCAAGTATTTGCTGGTTTCAAGTGAACGTCACTTTCTGATCAATTATAGCCTAACTGGATGAGTGGCAAACAGAAACACTTATTACAGAAAATCGAGTTACATGTTCAGTCTGTACACACACCTACAAGACCTCAGATGACACAGATAAGTAGCTACTTTAACTCAAGATATACACAGCACATGTAGACCTAACACTTGTTATGTTTGTGGACTTGAAGTGGCTGTTAATCAAGGCTCTCCTCCTCCTGGTGGTGTCTTCTGTCAAGAGGCTATAAGGGCTGCAATCCATCTCTGTCTAACAGATGTTGTGCTGGTTACTGTCTGGGTGTGCCGAGTGGCCCTGAGACCAAATCATGCCCTTTCTGATTTCTATTTGGACAGAGCGATTTTACTCTGCTGCAAAGTTAATGTTGATGAGTCAGGGTGCTGGCACAACAAATATTACAGATGTTATATACTTGATTTGAATGGGCTTAGTCTTGTGTCACAGTGTGAGTGTGACAGTCACAGAGAGAGTGAGTTTCCCTATTGTTAATTGTGTTGAGGTGAAATGTTACTTTTTGTAATGGATTCTCAGGTATTTGTAGGCTTTACAAGATTTGTATTACTTCTTGAGGACACCATTATTCCCTTGAGACATTTGACAGACAAGTCAAACACCCCTCTGGGTGATCCAGCCACTCAGAGGAGATGGTCCATGCAGCTTTTGGTCCAATGTGGGCAACAAATAGATGTGCACCAACATTATGCTGCACCACTGTGTAGTTTTACTTGTCTGAAGAACTGGGACCCCCGGTAAGTCCACCTTCATAAGTAGTTTAAATGTATATGAAGAGACTGTAAGACCAAAAAAAATAGATCATTTTTGTAAGCAAAGTTAAATATATGAAACAAAACATAAGATGCTATCTTCTGATAGTCTAGCCAATAGGATCATTTCTATTCACTGTCACTTCAATGAAACCCTTTTAAAGAGAACAGAGGACTGTTGAGGAGGGGGAACACTGACAGTAAAGGCCTGTGGTACTGTGAGGAGTGTTCATGTGTGTTTGAACCAAGCTGAAGTCTTGCATGACTGATTAAACACACACAAAGTACATGAGTCTCAGCACTGGAGCTCCTCAAGGCAAACCTACCCCGAATCCCATGCACAACAATTGGCCTGAAAGTGGTCAGAGAACAGAGAACAAGCAGTCACAACTGAAGGATGCGTGAATGACCTCTGTTTGCGTATTTCAGAATCCAACATATATCATCCCATGAGTTAAAGTAGCCACGATCTAGCAACATGTGAATTCGACCTTCATACGGTCACAGCTGTCATCCAGGCGTGTGATGAAACTAGGTCAAGCTCTACGCTTCACAAATAATTTACTGTTTCACAATGTAAACAGAGAAAACAACGCAGTGCCACACGTTAACTGACACTAATCTACTGCTGCTAAATGTTGCATATTGCGCCGTTTAACCAGATCAGGCACAATCCACGCAAGTCATCGCAAACTTCACTTTTTACACACTTCGCCATTTGAACAAATCACTCCCACACAGCAGGATAAGCGAACTGTACATTTTAGACACAGATCTTACCCCATGCTCTGAGGACCTAGATGCTGTTTGGGGGAAATATTCCACTCGGTCCGTCTTTTTGTCTTTTTCCTGTTCGGTCTCCTGGAGTCCTGGACGTAAGTTACATTGCTGGAAAAAGACAAATCACTTCCGACTTCAGATTCCCCCAGTTTACCCTACAACAGTACTCCTCTCTTCTCAAGTCAGTTGTCGTACTCCAGCCCGCCTGTCTTCCTTTGTCCCCGGTCTTTCGCTGCGAGCAACACCGCGGATCTGTAGTTCCTGTGCGTAATTACGCACCGCGAACCGGTGCTCCGCTCCGCAGGCCCGAGACACGGAGGAATGTCGATGAAAAACGGGCGAGTACTTTTGGCTCGATTCTTTTCCAGGACTTCTGCGCTGTGCTCCCCTCATGCCTGTGTGCCAGATCACAGTGGCATCCCATTCAACTATTTCTATGGGACCCGTGGTGCCTCTCCGGCGCCATCTGATGGCCACAGTGCAGTTTACAAACTAGCGCCTCCAAATTCCCACTTTCCACTTACTGTGTATATGTCAGAATGCGAAATTCAGTATGTGGAAATGGGCCGCAGACAGTCTTATGACTCCTCCTCACAGTGTATTTACGAGGTGCAGTATACTAAAAGCTTGAAGCAACAGCCTGGTGAAAGCACTGCAGCCAAATGGCTGTTTACAAAAAGCTTGCGTAAATAATCTGTCAGATGTTCAATCCTGCGCCCGCTCTGTGCTGATCTCTCGTTAAATCAGATAATACTCAGAATAAAGCTGTTTGTAAAGACCCATGTGAGAATCATATCAAACACTAAGACGGATGATATTAAATGGAACCATTAAATATCCCCATGTTTATGGGAAATATATGTAAATCAAAATCATACAGACCAACAAACTTGTTACATATGAATATGTGGTTTTTCGACAGGGAAAGGAACATCACAACATATGAAAATGTCAAAAACTAAGTTATTGGAGATAATGCTGTATTTTTTATTCAGAGGTGCAATAAAGCCTATTCATACTGCAGAACATCACACCAGCTATAGAAATAACAGAGAAGTATACTTACAATAAAAAAGCTTTACACTGAAAAGTACAATTTGATTGTTTCGGTCATTTTTTCAGTATTTCAGTGTTTTAATATTTTGCATAATGAGTAATCAACTTAATAATCATGACTAATTCCAAATGACAAATTCCTTCCTTTTTAAAGAACATATACATTTTCCCTACAAATCTAACTTGATATTAATTTGTACACTAGTTCTAGTTAAAGCTTACTGCTGCTCATAAAACTGGTGAAAACCACTGCTAACATGTTCTTCTTCACCTCGTTAATTCAGACAGGCCCTGGGTTTCAGTTGCAGCTTATTTAAAATAAAGCACTTATGTGCATGAACATGGACTGAAAATAAGAGTGTGGAACATCAAATGTAGTGGAAGAGCGGTGGGAGCAGCTCCTGTGCACTAATCATGCTGCTCAGTGGCCTGTTACAGCGACACAGCTGACTGCTCCTTTGTGCTGCAGGGATGCAGCAGGGAACATCAGATCTCTGCCTGACATGCAAACAACCATCGTGTTCATTTAGAAAGATGCGCCTCAGCCGATCGAGGCAGTTTGCAGCACAGCTTGACATTCTGGGCAGGACAGAGCCCAACCTCCAGGCCTCTGCCTTTAACACACAGGACATTAATCACCTCTGGCAGTCCAATGTGCAGACACAGATGGGCCTTCGTGCTAAGGATTTCTCTCTCTCTCTCTCTCTCTCTTTCTCTCCCTCTCTCTTTCTCTCCAGTCAAGCAGCAGCTAAATCAAACTCACAATATCTTCTTCACACTCACTGTGGCTCATGAGATCGAAAGACAAACACATGCACAGTGTAACAAACAACGAACCATCTGCACTGGAAATAAAGTCCACGCACAGAATCAGACGTTACATTTTGTCTGAACTTTAGTTTGTGAAAGCAAAATTGATGACAAGCGGCCCTATCCAGATTTTTTATTCATATTCAAATTACTCATCACTCAGATAACGTGCATCGCTGACAGAGTGAAGGTTCACGGGTGACACAGTTAGCTTTGTATGATGTGAAACATGCACCTGAAAAGACATGGCAGTGGGGCTCTCTGGGGATTTATGTTCAATTAATCTGTCACAGGGAACAGTGTGACCAGTTCCAGCATCAAATGAAAGACAACATTTATGTTCGCTTCCTGATTGCCTGTCACACTCAATTCTCTGACATCTCATGAATGCAGTGATCTTCAGCTGTCAGGTATCAATTTTGAGATGTCGTGATCGATGCACCTTTCCAGTCCACCCTGTCCTCCAGGTCACATTAGGTTGTATAAATCCTATATTTTATTATAATGTTTATAATTTAACTAATTTATTATTTAGCCTCTGTCCATAATATCACCACAACCACAAGTGTTTAGATCCTTTACTTATGTAAAAAGCTACACCATAATAGAGACGTAGCCTACTCATTTACAAGCAAGGCTCTGTGCATTGAAAAGCAGATTTTAGTAAAAGTACAGACGTCAACAAGTGAGTATAGCTGTCAAACAAATGTAGAGTTTTAGTCATAAAGGCCGAGGCACAGTAGCCTGCTAGGCTAAAAAAAAGATAATTATTCAAATACTAACTAGTGCTTGATTATATAAAGGATAAGTTACCACAGTAAAATTGATTAATTTTTACATTCTAATTTTCTGTTCACATTTTTCTTTGTATTCTGGTTCAGTAGACAGTTTTATGTCAGTTTGCAGTCTGGGCTACACCGACACTGACCAGCAGGGGGCAGCGATGCGACCTCCCTGCGTAGACGTCGAGTTATGACGTCATTATTCAGCGACCGTTCAAGTCACACACGAGGGTGGTGTACTCTACGTGAAAGTAGAGTATTTTTGTGTTTTTGGTATTAATTTATCATTTAGAGTACGCGTGGGTAGTCATAAAGCATTAGAGGACGGTAAAAATCCGAAATGGGGGACTTTTCGTCGCTGGGCCTCTCAGGCTGGCTGATTAAACAGTGTAAACAGCTGGGGATCAACAAACCCACTCCTGTGCAGGAAAACTGCATGCCGGCTATCCTAGAAGGTAAGAAGGCTGTGGTAGAGCTTGTGGGATAAAAACATATCATCAGACTGAGAATACCTTGTTGATGTTTTTAGTCCGTTTAGAAGCAGGATATTTTCTCTTATTTCCACTGTAATACACAGTAGATTCTGTCCTGAATTTAAACCGAAATGTTTTAAATTCAACACAATCGATAAGTAATGGCTCATATTA
>OMLM01008868.1:80966-115885 GCA_900302695.1 Helostoma temminkii
TTATTATTATTATTATTATTATTATTATTATTATTATTGTGGAATTTGAATTCAGAAAGACCCTCGGACATTTGACGGAGAAATAATCAATAATTACATGATAGGCGAACAAGTATTACTCTCGAACTCAGAGCAGGTGAATGAAGGTGGGTTGTTATTTCCACACAGGTCGGGACTGTATGGGTTGTGCCAAAACTGGAAGTGGGAAGACAGCAGCGTTTGTGCTGCCAGTGCTGCAGAAACTGTCAGAGGACCCATATGGCATCTTCTGCCTGGTGCTCACTCCAACCAGGTCAGTGCTGTCTGCAGTCAGGATGCTACTGTACATGTGAAACACGTATTGTAAGATGTACTTTTAGTTTTGTTAGGGAAGATTATTTCTGCCCATGGTGTGTGTCTTGTTGAATTTTAGCCCAGTCTTGACCAGCGCAAACCAAAATCTAGACTGTCAGCAGATTATCCTTCCTAATCGTCTTTCTTCATGATCTTATGCACATGAAACCTGAAGCAGCAACACAGCCCCACAGCATGATGCTCCCACCATCACATTTAACTGTGGGAAGATTTGAAACATCCCCGTGTTTCAAATGTTTACGGGCGAACTTCAGTCTGGCTTTAACAAAAATGTTGTTTCATGCCATTTTGAAGAAACAGATACTTATTTTTTCAGTTACTGTTTGCTGCTGTATTGAGGCTTGTCGTGAAGATAGGACATTAAAAAGTAATTTGTTAACTTGATATAGCTTTGAGTTATGTAACTATTACATAAATATAGTTATAGAATATAAAGAGTGTGGACCTTTTCAGAAACACCTGTGAAAACACCTGAAAACATGTGTTTCTAGCGAATCTGTGTGATACTTATACAGTGCTAAATCTCAGTTAACAATGTTCGAGTTATTAATGTGATGTCCTGCAGGGAGCTGGCCTATCAGATCGCTGAGCAGTTTCGAGTCCTGGGGAAGCCTCTCGGTCTGCGGGACTGCATCATCGTTGGTGGAATGGGTAATTGTTTACATCAGAGCAGGCAGATTTGTTTTCTGTTCAATCAGAAGCAAAAACAAAGCCCACATGCCGAAAAACTGTGAGGATCTGTGGGTGCACACTGCAAGATTTGTTCTCAGAACGCCTGTATTTTCAGCTTAGTCTCAATAATATCACGCTAAAGCTACAGTTCATTAACATGTGGTCAGGCCTCAGGTATTGTGCATTGTCTGGACTAGCACATAAGTGTGTTTTGTGAAGTTCTTGTTTCGTTAAATTGACGTTAAAATTAAATTACTCTGCTGCGTGCTGATGTTTTCTGTGCTGTGTTAATGACAGACATGGTGGCGCAGGCCTTGGAGCTGTCCAACCAGCCGCATGTGGTGGTGGCAACGCCAGGCCGACTGGCTGATCACATCCGCAGCTCCAACACCTTCAGCATGAGCAAGATCAAGTTCCTGGTGAGTTCACAAGTGTCGTGTTTGTGCTTTTCATATCATCAATTTAATAAAACCAAAAGTTAAAATTGCCAGCTAGAATTAACTAAAAGTCATTTAAGGTTTATATTTGTGTTGAATAAACTGTGATTGTAATTTTTACTGTTCACACATGAAAAGTATTTAAGGTCACATTTGGACATTTGACAGTTCTTGTTCATCGACTGTAAAGTTTGTGATATCATCTGTGTGTCTGTCAGATTTTGGACGAGGCAGACCGGCTGTTGGAGCAGGGCTGTACTGACTTCACCAAAGACCTGGAAGTGATTCTGGGGATTTTACCGGCTAAACGTCAGACGCTGTTGTTCAGCGCCACGCTCACAGACACGCTGCAGGAGCTGAAGAGCATCGCCATGAACAAACCGTTCTTCTGGGAGAGCAAGTCAGAGTGAGTGACCAACCTGCCACTGTTTACGATGTTTAGGTATTGTCAGAAGGAATGAAAGGCCATCCTGATAGTTCAGCTGGAATAATGTAACGGTATCTAACTACATTATTTCATTTTCCTCATGGCCAAAGTTGCTGTCTGTCAGTCTGCTTCTGTGCCTACACCATATTTATGAAATAGGAACAGTTTGGAAGTTGCCTCTGATCTGAAGTGCATCAAAACCTTCACTCATGCACTGTAGACAACTGAACATCTTTCTGTACTTATAACCGGTGAGGTGATTTCCAGCATTTAGGTACTGTAAGTACAGGTAGCAGGAACAGCCTTGCACAGATGCATGTTCTGTGGAACAGAAGATGTAATAAGCCTGATGTTGTACAGGAAAACCAGCAGAGCAAGAATGAATCCTTATTAAAACAGCACACAGCTGTGTTATATAACACCTCTGAAGACAATAATATATTAATACACGTTGACTGTATTATTCATGTTTGCCTCTCCTGTCAAAGGGTCTTTTATGGCTGAGATGGTTTTTGTTTAGTTAAGTTAGTGATTTGATCGTTCTCAGCTATGGGCTGTTCACACACAGAGGCTTTTGTTTTCCTTAACCAGCGCTGCACTGTTCAGTTGATTTACAGTTTTTGTGAACATTTAAATATTAAGCCGCCCTGATTTAGTCATTACTGTGTGAGATAACTAGTAAATAGTGCCACAGCTTTATCCAGTCTGGACCTGTTGTTGTTCTGTAACATCTGAGCAAATCAAATTTGTTTACATAGAACAAAAAATGATCATATTGTTAACAGGACACGAACGGTGGAGGAGCTGGACCAGAGGTACATCCTCACTCCTGAGAAGGTGAAGGACGCCTACCTGATCCACCTGATCCAAACATTCACTGACGAGCACGATGACTGGTCCATCATCATCTTCACCAACACATGCAAGTGAGAGACTCAGATGTGATTTAGAGGCTGCATACTCTCATTATACACTTTTAGTCTAGAGCAGAACTATTAACAGCACTAAGACAATAGAATTCTGCAAATTCATCATTTTTTATGATTGTGTTTTTGGTGAATTGTACAATGATTGGTATTTTACATACAGGTGGACAAAATAAAATGGTATACATGTTGATTTTATAATTATTATATTATAATAAATTAAAATATTATAACCCTTTTGAAGGTTAAAAAAACAGGTTCCTGACATCCCCACAATTTTCACGTTAAAACAACCTGCAGATCCTTGTTTCTGACATGGCTGAAATTTTGCCTGTCTCTGGAACAACTGGTTTTCAGCCACACTCCTCTCCTCCTGTTTGGTGACGTGTGCCTTGCATGTAGGCTGCCCATAAACGTCATAAAGACAGGGTATAGACTCTATCAGCAGACTGCAAGAACACCAGAAATACAAAGTATAGAAGTGGTATTGCTGTCAGTGCGACGCACAGCAGCAGGACAACCGGTACAGTAGAGCTGCGCCTGTTATCGCTTTTTTTATAACTGTGCCGTTCTGGTCTTACATAAACATGCAATTACAACTGAATCCAACCTAATAAACCCATAAAATAGTTGTAAACGTTTCACACCATGTTTCTAGGACATCCTGAGTATTCAGCTCTGAAATTAGCTAACAATTTCTCCTGCTTCTGAAAACAAGAGAAGCTAAAAAACAACAGTCTGATGTGCTCTCGCACACACACACACACCAGTTTGATAGGAAAGCGTCATACATTGCATTCCTCCGCCTCTGTGAGGACCCATCTATAAAGAACAAATAAACCTACTGTTTGTTGAGATCCTCAGAGAGATCCTGAGAGGACTCCTGAATGGAGCATTCAGTCACTGGTTTATAGAAAACAGAGAAATGCAAAAAGGAAATGCACTTTTATCTCGTGTTTCTACACACACTGGAAAGTCAGTTATGTACAAAAAACATCCAGAAAGTGCATTTTGCGTAATATGGGCTCTTTAAATGAATTAATAGAAATTAAGCTAAACTAGGACATTTGTGTCTTTAAAACTCTTGTGTGATAAATAGTAATTTGGCGTGATGTGAAAAAGCATATTGATCAGTTTTTTTCCTCAGGAACTGTCAAATCCTCACCATGATGCTGCGAGAATTTAACTTTCCAACGATCTCTCTGCACTCCATGATGAAACAGGTGAGACTAGCACAGCACACACGAACGGGACAAAGGCAGAAAGAGAAAAGTCTTTGTCATAATAGAATAGAAAGCATCACAATAAAGGGTTAAAGTGCCTTTTTTCTTCTCCAGAAACAACGATTTGCAAATCTCGCTAAGTTCAAGGCCAGTGTGTACAAAATCCTGATCGCAACAGATGTGGCTGCCAGGTAAGACACCCTGAGGAGCTGCTACATTTGCTTTCCAATTCAAATGTTGACTTTGTCTTAAACAAAACACTTCCAAACACACCCATACAGTGATTCAGGCTGAGGATCAATATTAATATTAATAATATAATTTTAATACTGTGGGTCTTTTTTGTTGTTTCTGACTCACAGGGGTTTGGATATTCCAACTGTCCAGGTCGTCATCAACCACAACACCCCCGGCCTTCCCAAGATCTACATCCACAGAGTTGGACGAACAGCAAGAGCAGGTACAGTTAACTGTCTTTGTCTTTAGTAAATGTTCTTGTTTGAGTTCCCATTTTTAAATTCAGAAGCACGTTGATCTGCAGGTGTCTTCTGTGGATTTGTAAGTGATTTTTGTTTTTCTGCAGGGAGGAACGGAGTGTCCCTCACACTGGTGACGCAGTACGACATCCACCTGGTCCACGCCATCGAAGAACAGATTCGTAAGTTTGAATATAGGATGATGCAACATGAGCATCTTTAGAGCATCAGACTGAGTTTTGGTGAACGTAGAGTGACTGGTTTACTTTAAGTTAATATAACTACAATGCAGTATTGAATTGAATAGACTAGAATTTACCTGATGGATAGATTGTTTATTAGCAGCATTTGCTAGCATGGTGATTTTTATTTTATAGAGGTTTCTCCTTTTTAATTTCATATGTTTGTATGATTTACTTGCTTTAATAGACAGGTCTAACAGTCCATGTCAGTCTTCTACATAGTTTAAATATTTGGGTATGCTTTGGTTACAAAATTCAAGACAGGAAGGTTTGGGAAACTGATCCCAGGCCTCATATAAAGTCATCAAATATGCTCAGCTCAGGTAGCTTTATAACCTTTATGAAGTGTTTAAGATGTGATTTAACTACACAAACTGATCTGTTGTGGTTCTGCAGAGACCAAGCTGAAGGAATATCCTGTGGAGGAGAAAGAAGTCCACAAGATCCTCACACAGGTCAATGTGGCCAGAAGGGAGTGTGAAATAGTAAGGATGCCGTTTTTCCCCCAATATTCACTCATTTCAGCGCATAAACTTAAAAATATAACAGTGTAGACAAATGTAGGATTTTTTTATTGAAATTTTTAATAACAATTTCAGAATCATTTTCCAGTCAGTACACTGCATCATCATCATCTTGTAACTAAAGTTACGTTTTGATGGTAATCTCCGATTTGTGTTCTAGAAACTCGAGTCAACAGACTTTGACGAGAAAAAGGAAATAAACAAGAGGAAACAGCTGATTCTAGAGGGAAAGGCAAGTACATTTCTGGTGATTAATGTCTGTTTTTTGGCACATTTGAGCAAAGATTAGTTTAATATGCATATGACTACCAAAATGAAGCGACACAAGGTCAAGTTTGATTTATTTTACAGGTCCTGAAAGTATATTTCCATTCTTCACTGTTCTGACAGGCTATAATAATACTCATTCAGACTAGTAATGTTTGTGCATATCCCATCATTAATTTGCGACTGAACTGCTGTTCCAGGATCCAGACCTTGAGGCCAAGAGGAAGGCAGAGCTGGAGAAGATCAAGAGCCAGAAGAAGAAGTTCAAACAGAAAATCCAGGAGAACATTGAGAAACAGAAACACAGACAGCTAAAAAAGAAACTAATGAAGAGAAAACAAATGAAAAAGAAAAAGGCAGCACAGGCGACTGTGTGAAAACTCTCACATTCGTGTATATACTACAAATTTTATTACTGTGCAATAACTTAAATATTTTCATGTCAGCATCTGCAAATAAATGTCATACCATAACCAGAACCACTCAAGTTGACAGCCTTTATTTATTCAGTTTAAACAAGGGAATTCTCATGTTGTGATGAAACTTCACTGCAAATAAGACTCAATGTTTCAAACAGGTATTTACATCACAGATCTCCAATGCATTCATTTAATTTACTTATGTAGAGAATTAAGGGTTTGGATGCAAATGCTTAATCTACAACTGAATCACTTCAATGATTACTGCACAGGTTGCAATTCATTGTGGCTCAGATGAAAGATGGAAAAACACCAAAGCAATAATATTACGGCAGCAGGTATTTAAAGCTATAACATATTAGGAGTTCAGGGGAATGGGTCGATATGTGAAACTAATCACACACATGAAAGCTCTGCACAATGTAAAAAAACACAACTAAGTCCATTTAACATGGCGATTCTTACTCACAACATGATTGTCACATACCTGCCTAAAAGAGCAGGTGAGAAACAACAGTGGAGTACATTCTTACTGTGTTCAGAAAGCGCTTTTCCTGGAAGGACTTCAAAACTACAATCCCTCGGACAGTCTGAGGGGAAAGTACAAAACTCTAAATGAAGAAAGGAAACTGTTTGCCTCACTCCTTTTGTCAGCAAGTTGCTACAAAGACATTTTAGTGAAATTACACAAAATGGCTGAATAACACCCAACTAAACGGCAAAACGACGCACAAAAGCAACATTCGGATCAACTGAAGGTTCTGCTTCACACAGTTTTCCAGGAAGAGGATTTAAGATCCACATAAATCTCACGAGGAACAAAATGCAGGCAAAACAGCTTTGCACAAATCAAAAGTCCATTAAAGAATAAATTCTAACCAGCCTTCATTTTACTCCACAGAGAAGGAAGGTGGCTTCCTCCACCCCCATCAGCCCATCTACACAACCCGGCTGCTAAACTCACTGATCTCTTTATCTGGCCTTATTTTATTAAAAAAATAAAATATAACAAGTCCTTTTCTGTGGGTGTCTAGAGCCCTCTGGTGTCTGGAAGGTTTTTATATGCTGGTTGTTTGACTTGAACTACATTCATGCTTGTGCTGCAGCTGCTGAAGGTGATTGGTTATAGGCACTGATTTGGGTTTGTCATTCACTTTTCATTTTATCTCCTTGCCACCATCTTCTCAGTGCTGATGGTATCGCCCCTCTGTGCAACTAGGGTAAAGTATAATTTTAATCCACACAAAGATTGCTTGCAAATTAAGATTTTTAACTTTAAACAGATTCTGATCGTAAATGCATATAGTTTTCAAACCCCTGATTATCATTGAAGAATTTCATCACAGGTATACTTTTAACTTTGTGTGGCTGAGTAAAAAGCCCATCAGCATGGCTATGCATGCAGGAGGTGAACATTCACAAAAATCAAATGCTGCGTGTGAAATGATAATGGGACAAACATGTGGCCCTCTGTTGGGATAGAAAGTCCTGAAGCCACGTTTCCTTGTAATTTATTAACCCTGGCAATGACCTGAACTTGTTTTCTGGAAGTGGAAACTCATCACTCTCCTCCCCAGCCACCTTCCTTTTCTACTCCTTACCTGTGGCAGACTGATTGCCATGACTGCCTGCAAGCTTTGACATCTATCATCCTCCTTTACCCCACTTCGTTTCTTTTACCTCAAGAAGGGATTTGTGTGGTGAGCAAGGGCAGTCCACAATCCCCTGAGGAGTCACTCAATGCAAAGCAATGAAGCATTTGCCAATCTATGCGTATACAGAGTGTTTAAAAAAAAAAAAGAGACATATCGTCATGAAGCACAGTGGGACAACAACCCCTGCTTTCAAACATTAAAATAAGGAGAAGCCTTCGCTGAAACATCAAATGACACTGAGTTGAGTATTCAATGCTGGTCATGTTTGATAGTTTCGATGCCTTTTTTGCTATTTTGTGCTCTGTGATAAGAAAGGTACTTCAGAGAAGAAAAACTGTCCCATGATCATCGCGATATCAGGGGGGATTCGCGACTCATGCCTTGAAAAAACTGTCTGAAATCCCAGTGCCACTCCACCACTGACGCGTGGTCAAAACCACCCTGTGAAAGACCTTGTGAATGAGCCAGTGGTTTTAAAGGCAGATAAAAGGTATTTCATTTCAAGGCTCTTTAATCAGATTCAAGCACAGAAACCATGCGTTGATTTCCTCATCGAGAGGGTGTGTCGACTGCTGCTTCCTTCAGAGGCTTCTGATGTTTTTGGGCCCAGTAAAACGATTGTTGGTGCCGCTCTCCTCCCATGATAAACCTAATTTAAAATAGTCTGGGAAAATCATACAGGTTGAGCAACCAACTAACTTTTAGCATGAGGATTTTGTGTTGCCTGTTCAAAGGCTTTCTGTAACAATGTCCTTCCAGGTTTGGAGAAAGTTCTTCAAATTGAGCGGGAAAGCTGCGATCTTCATCTGAAGACCAGTGTAAACACTCAAAGAGCTTTCCGTTTCTTTCCTGGAGGCTGTGAAGTGAAGGGGTCTGGTTGGATTATACTGTTGGGAGTTGAGCCTCATTTGGATTCCCATGAGAGACGCTGAGATCTCTCCTGTTTCCCTCCACAGCTCGACCACACGCCGCCATCTTCTCTACTTCCCTCACTCACTCTGCACGGGCATCGGTTCCTGCCTCTCGCTGGTTCACTCGGCCACTCTTGCCATCTCCCCGCCCGTCCGTTCGTGCTCTCTTCTTCTACCCTCTTATTTCTCTCGCTGGTCACTGGTTTAGTTTCGCTATCCCGTCGCTTTCACTCGGTGGTGCTTCGGTTGTAGCAGAGGAAAACAGGTATCCATTTTATGTTTTTGTTTTTTCCCAGATTAAAAAGCTGATGAACTAAGCTCAGCTCAAGCCTAGCTCCCTTCTTCAAACATCCTGCAACACACAAAACTGTTTATTAGTTTTTATCTGAATTATATTGAGAGAAATTAAGTCAAAACAGCTGAGACATCTTATTCTATTTATAAATAAAGTTTACAGACAGCTTTCCATTTTATTTTGATTCCTATCCATCTCAAAAAATGTTCCTTTCAGTTAAATCCTAGTCCACATTGGCAGTTATCTGTGCAGTATGGCGTTAATTACCAATGAAACCAGTGTGGTTTACTGGAGCTAAAAAAACACTGCTGCTTACACTTTAGTACTGTGACAGTCCAGTCACCCCGCCATGCTGGTATGCACGTTCACCCTGGTAAGTTGAGTCCTGGGACAAAGCCACGTCGATTTGGGACTTGAACTCGTCACCCAGGTAGCTGTCCTGGAGAACACAAGAACAGAAACTTCAGACACAAGAGATTCCCTGAAGCAATGTAGTGAGCTGACATGATGTATGTACCGTATGACGACCTGTCACTGTTATTGTGCTTTGCCTGAGCACAACATGTAGCTACATGTCTGAGGAGGCGCATTTCAGTCAATGACATGGATTTATTACAGCTCAAATCAATCTTTAGTAGTAGGTGTCTAGGATAACCCAGTTCATATACAACTGGTATGCTACAGGCATAGCTGGCATCCTCAGATTCATTGCATTTTTTAGGAGCCTGACCTATTATTAATGTGGTGCTTTTTTGATGAAGGTTTGAGGGCTGACACATAATCAATGAGTTACCTGGGAGAGCTCTGGTTGGGAGAGACCAGGCTGGCTCATCTGAGACGGCTGGCTCATGGAAATGTAGCCTTGTGTCAGTGGCCCCTGGGAGAAGGACTGGGACGCCCCATCCTGGCTGGCCTGGCTGTTTGGTCCATTACCCTGACTGGCCTGGTTTCCAGAGCCACGGACCCGCTGCCTCCCACCACGTCCAGGCTTGCCCTTCATACCTCCACGACCTTTGATCGGAAATTAATAAATCATTTTTTTAAAAAGTAAGGTAAAACAAAAACATCTGGAGATTAAATGGGAAGATGATGCGGTGAATAAAGGACCAGCAGAAACACACTTTCCTGGACGCTCTGTACCGTAGGATGAGAGACGCTGACGCTTCTTTGTGTGAGGTGAAGACGCAGTAAAGAATAACAGCATACACACTTTGAACATAGCTGTCTTGGTTTGTTACTCGACAAGCATTATAAACATTACGAGTGTCTAGTTTTGAAGTATGTGTATCAGTTTTGTTGTGGGTTACACACACGGACACACTGCAGTTAGCAGAGAGGAGGAAGAAGCTTGTACATCAGTGGAATTCACACAAAATCAATACCTTGTGCAGTTTTGTGTGAAGCCATGGAAACCATTAGAAAACAATGTGTTATTTAAGATTTAACGTCACTCCCTCTCATCATTCACTCCTTAGCTTGGTTGCTCTTTTACCGCTGTTTGATGGTGTGTTTGCTGACTGCTAGTTGGTTGACTGGATAGTTGGGGTGATAATTCTATAATGTCCTGGTCTTAGTACATTGAGGGCCTTGACACGACTTTTGTTGTGATCTGATGCTACATAAACAAGAAGTGAACTGAAAAAAATACTGTAGTTTACATTAATTATAAATCATTTATAATCTTCTATTTAAGCATGGGACACTTCACGTGTAAAAAAGTGTACCTCATGTGTAAAAATGTCTCTACATCCATATTACCTCCTGATAAACCTTGCATTATAGCATAATTTCTTTGAATTACCATTATGCCAATGATTCTGTGAACTATTATCTCAGCACTGTTCTGTACCTGCAGCAGGTCCATTGGTCTGACCTAGGTAGCTCGGTGGAGGCATTGGGGGCATCACCAGGTTGAAGGGTATGGGAATATTCATGGCAGCCATGGGGCCGGGGCCTGCCCCAATCATCCCAATCTGATCGTGAGTTTGAAAGTACATGTTGGACGGACGTCCAGCTGAAAGAGAATAAAAACAAGGATCATGACTTTTTTTTTTTTGTTTTTTTTTTTGAAGGAAACAAACTTAGAGAAGCTTAGTTTTTCTGCACTGTAAATGTTGTCAGTATGATACTAAATGAATAACAAATACCTGCATTGCTGCGGTCATACGCAGAGCCAGGAATCAGGGCCTCACGGGCATCGTACATCGCAGTGCTCATAAAACGACCCCCCTAAAATAAAATGAGTTCATTTTAGTTGAACAGTTGCCTACTTTATGAGATTTTGGACTGCAACTAATTTTTCCATTATTTTCTTGATTAACCATTTGGTAAATTTCCCTCAGCCCGAGTCAATGTCCTGTTTTCTCCATCCACAGACTATAAAAAAAGTATTTGGAAGTACTTGGAACAAAAACTGGCGTTACAGTTCACTCAATTTGTTCTACTCACAGGATTGATGGTGTTGACCAGCTTGCGAGGCTTGCTGAACTGCATGAGGCTCTCCCTCAGGTTGTTGAGGGGCCCCTCCACCAGGACCTTCTGCTCCTTGTAGTTGTTCAGCAGGTTGTTCCACAGCGGCTGCTTAGAGAGGGCCTTTGGATTCCCCACGATGATGACGCCATACCTTCATACACAACATACAAGAAAACCAGTAAGTTTTGTTTAGTATTTAGTATTGCCTTCGTCTACATTCTGTTTTTTTTGTGTATACTAAACTGTCAAGACTGTTACAGGGTAGATTTGAGTGAAAAAAACATCAACATCTGATTTTTACACAAACAAGCTTTAAGAGAAGTGTTTCTGTTTTTACTTGGCTCTGGTCAGTGCCACGTTGAGACGTCGGGGGTCGTTCAGGAAGCCGATGCCCTGATGCTCATTGGCACGGACACAAGAAAGGATGATGAAGTCCTTCTCTCTGCCCTGGAAGGCATCCACGCTGGCAATTTCCACTTGCTACAGTGAAAAAGACAACACATGATTATGCTCCAAAAGAAACACAAAGATGGCCACTGTCCCAGTATTGTGACCAAAGGTAGGCTGGAACAAAACTAACAACAGAATAAGAAATATTGTACAGTCCATACTTCAAAGTTTATTAGTTCTATGTTACACATTGTGGCCTGCAAAAAATAAATGAAGACTGCTAAAAACTCAGTCTGTAGGGGTCTTAAAGCACACAAGCCTTCAGCTCTGTTAACTTTATTTTAATTGCAATAAACTCAAACAAATCTTTGCAATAACATCAGCTCAGTTTAAATATCATTATGGTTAACTGAATTTTTTTGAATTCCAACAATTATGAAAACAGGATAATCATAATCATTGTGCCACGTTCTGTTCTTGTGTTATCTTATTCTTGTGTTTTCCTTAGAGCAGTATGCTGTCGCTCTCCCTGAAAGCACAAACTGACTCTCAGCAAAAGATACAATTATTAATACTACTACTACTACTACTACTACTACTACTACTACAAGATGGTTCACTTGCGAGCAAGTGAGCATCCTGTCACCACTTTCTCCAACCACAACAAAGCAGGTTTACAGACATGCTGTGTTTGTGGTATGGTGAAAAGTGTCATGTGTCTTAACTGTGTTAACTTTAGGATGACTGTGAAACAGTTGGTAGGGCAGTCGGTTACGGACCCCAAGGTTGTGGGTTTAATTCCTAGTACACCCGATTCCTGGCCACATGTTAAAGTGTCCCTGTACCCTTGGCGCCTCAAAGGGGCAGCCTGTTCAAAAAGAATTTATCCAAAGGGATTAATAAAGTATCTATTATTAGACATCCATTTCTGTCACTTGCTGCATGACCGCTTAGGGGAGGAGATTCTGTGGGAAATTAATCCTGTTTTCTTATAGATTTGAGTTTCACGTTACATTAATCTGAACAAACCTTACACTAACCAGTTTATTCTGCCTACTCTAAATCTGAAGTTTACCATAACATTGCTTGCCCGCTCTGCTGCTCCCCCCTGATCGATTAAATGAAACACAGAAACTGCTGGACCCACACATTTCTACCAAGCCTCACTCCAGCTCTTGGTATAGTTGGGCTATTGTAATGTGTAAATTAATGAAAATGTATTCATTTATTATTTTTTTGTTTACCTGATAGAGTTTGGTGTGCAAGGATCCACTGAACTGCATGTACTGGACCAAGTAGGAGCGCTGACCCTCGTATGGTGTGATGATTCCAATCTGGTCAGGTTTAGCTCCAGCTTTAAGCAGCCTGGTGGTGATTTTCTCCACATTTGCAGCCTCCGTCCTTAAAAAAAAAAAGAAAACAAAAAGCATTGGTAAATATAGTACTGCAGCTCTGGAAATGGTTGACCCGCCTAGTTGTGCACTGCACTGTTAAAGCTAAAGCTAACAATAACAGCTGACATATATGTTAGATTGTTGGGATTTGACTTTAGGCTCGAAAACTCCACTTGCCCAAACGTAATGACGCATCTCTACAGTGACTTTTAAGCCTGTGGAAAAACAAACTGTTCTTAATTTGAACCATCTTTGCACCAGCACCAGCCTGGAAGTAGCAATAAATTATTGTTGGTCAAAAAGGGGTATGAGTTTAAAAAAAAAAAAAAAAAGTGTGATGTTACCTGTTGAGGTAAGACGTTCCAGAACTGGCAATCTCTTCCTGGCCCTGAGTCACATAGAAGAACATGGGCTTGTCTGGCTGTGGCCACTGGAAATCAAAACCTTTCTTGATGCGATCAGCTGTGGAGACCCAGGACATTTTGCTGTTTTTAGTCTTTGAAGGAGTTTTACCTGCTCTATTTTACCTCTGTTTACCTGCTAATTTTGTAGCCACAGTAAAAATTTATTCCATTAAAACAGATAATAATTCTCGACAAACCTGCGGTAACACCATTCTGCAGGGAGCCCTCATAGAAGATGTTGGAGGGGAAGGCACTGAGGGCTGGATGCATACGGTACTGGACCTGCAAGCGGATTGGCCGGATACCCAGAACCACCAAGCGTTCAAACAGGGACTGGGACAGACCTGCCTTAGCAGCCTTTTTACACATCACCACAGGACCCAACTGGCAGTGGTCACCCACCAGAATGAGCTGTGAGAATAAAGATGATTCACACAAGTGTGACAAATGAGTTAATATGAGAGCATAAGATAAAAAGTTTTTGTTTCTGGATATTTATAAGAAATAACAACACATTTAAGTCACGCATGGGACTGAACTAAAGTATGTCTCTACCTGTACTATGAATTTACTGGCGTGATAATCAAAATATACTGTGATATCACTGCTCGTTTTTGACACTATGCTGTTTTCATCTTCAACAGTGCAGGTTTTGTAAGGTCAAACATGCTGTGTACCTGCTTGGCTCCCAACACCACTGGCACCATACACTCAGGCTCAGTGGCCTGGGTGCTCTCGTCAATCAGGATGGAGCGGAACTGCATCTTGGCCAGGCGAGGATCACCAGCCCCGACACAGGTGCAGCAGATCACATCAGCATTCTGGACAAAAGAAAGACATTTTATTTACAATCCTCAATGGAAGAGGAAATCAGTATAGAGCTGTGAAACAGCAAAACAGTGAAGACAGATGAGGGAGAGATATAAGAACAACAATTTCAGGATTAGCGTCAAGCTTCCTTGTTACAGTGATTATGGTGACTTGATTCTACAGAACATCTGCTTGCGTAAAACTTCCTGTTGCACTGTACCGGGACAGCACATATAGTGAAAACCTAGAGTTATTTCAGCCTAACACTTCTCCTCACCATGAGTAGCTCCCTCTCAGCTGTGCGTTTCAAAGCCCTGTAGCGCTTCTCATCAGCAGATGACAGTTCTCCAGTCTCATCTTTCAGTTGCTGCAGTTTCTGAAGCTCTGGCATACTAAGGACAAAACAACACACCACAGTGACAGAAAACTGAGGTCAAATTGAACTGAACCCATTGAACCCAAAAAACACCTAAACAGCTCAAATGAAAGTGTCTATTTTTGATCCCGTTTGAAAATGTGCACCTAACAGGGAAGTGAAATTTGAGTTGTTACTAGAAATTCACACTGAAAACAAGATGCAAGTGCTATTGAAACAAAAGTCCATTCAATATTACATATGAATCAGCTGTCAGCTGGACTTTAGAATTACTGTGGCCATGTTTGTTGAATTAGAATTCAATGTTTGTCCAAAAAAAACACTGTTGAAATTTTAATTAGGATGCACAGTTACCACAGTCTGTACAGATGTTTTCTTATGACTTGATCTATTTGTTATATCCTGATTTTTTTTTTTAACTGCTCAATGTGTCATCAGTTTTGACTTTAAGACTCAGATGCTGGGTGCAAGATTTGTAATGACAAACATTTGACAAACATTTATTGATCATTTGCATTTTATTGTGTGTTTAATTTCATTACGCATTAATCTATATTAGGATTATATGGATTTATACAAATGCATTATTACCTTAAATAATTTAAATAAATTATGTAGATATATTGTAGGTTATATTTTTGCCAAGTTCAGATTCTCCTGTATCACTGATGTCATGTTATCAGTGTACTTCTGTACAAAACCTTTTTTTTTTTAACTTCCCAGTGCAAACATTTAAGGTGTTCTGGTTTGCCACACATCTAACACACACCTCAGAGTATTGATTTGATAAAACTGGGGCTTTTTATGTGCACTGGTCTTTGCAGTACAAGAACAATATAGGAGGAATAATAAAAAAAAACATTTGGCATTTTAAGTATTTTTATAATTTCTCTATATCACTGACCTGTCCATGTTGCTGATCTGGTTATGCAGAGCCAGAAAAGACACTGGTGACTCTATGGCCTCCCGGCTCTTGGCACACAGCCTGACAACCTTCAGTCCAGTCTTGTCAATCTTCTCAGTCAACTGGTCAACAGCAATGTTGCTTGGAGCACACACCAGAACTGGTCTGCAGGACACATACAGTATACAGTATGCATACAGTTGCAGTGAGAATTACTATACTAACAATTAGGTTTAAAATGTTAGAAGAGTTAAAAAATTAATTAGTAAAAAGTAACATGCATTTAATAATTTGCAGTCAATGTAAACTTTTTGATTCTTACCCGTTGCCCTGTCGGGACAGGTGGTAAACAATAGTGGCAGATGTAACAGTCTTGCCAGTTCCAGGGGGACCCTGAATCAGACTGAGGGGTCTCTGCAGCACAGTTTTCACAGCATACACCTGGAAATATGGATTTAATTTTTTATTTTTTTTGTTCACAAATCCATCGTCTGGATTGTGGATCTGTAGGTCTCAGTGACAAATTTCCTTGAATAACTTTCTTTACTAGAAACAGGCTGTTTGTCTGTAACATCTGTAAATTCCTACTATGAATAACATCAGTGACACAGGAGAATACACAAAATATTTACAATATTTGTATACAAACTATTTTAAGTAATAAAGCATTTCTGAACCGTATTCAAACCTTTCATTAAATGCCTCTCTTAAAAAAGAATCCCCCTACTTTGCTCTCTACTCAGTGTTCTTGAGACGAGATCCAAATCAATCATTAAAAACAAGACAGATTTAATGATTTGCCAGTTTAAATAAAAGATCCGTCCTTCTTACAAAGCCTCTACTGTCATTGTCAATACATAAGTGGACTATGTACAAGATTAATAACCACAGTAACTGAAACAACTGAGCTCATACATTGACCTGCCATGATGATGTGCATTGAGCGCATTAGAGCAATGTTAATGTTAAACTTGTAACAGGAATTGTAGTGAGTCAGTGTTTAGTCAGGCCTGACCTGTGAGTGATTGAGGTCAGGGAGCCCCTGGGCAGTGAAGCGCTTGGGCAGCTGGCACTTGATAGTGACATCCTCCACCTCGTGACCCAGCAGTTTGTGGTAAATGTAGCCAGACACGGAAGTCTCGTCCACTGCAAATGTCTTCAGGGCGCTCTGCATTCTGCAGCAACACATACACAAATGTCAGTCATTCTCATTTATTTATCCTACTAGTAAATTCCATTCCTTAGTCAAAAGTATTAATTTGACACATTAAGTTCTGTAAACTGTTTGCGAGGGTAAAATTTAAAAAATAATTTAAGTATAATCTGTAATATGGCATATAAGGGTGACTTGTCATTTGTTAAATTACACGTTTCCATCATACTTAGAATTACAGGTATATAATTTCAGCCTACCTGTCAAAGGAAGTCGACTTCCACACAAAGTCCACCTGGAAGTTGTGGGGGATTTCTACAGGTGCTCCCACACTGCTCCGTAATTCAATGGCTATTTCATCCCCATAGTCTTTAAACACAGGTAGTTAAGGACGTCCGCCATCATGGTTACACTGTGTCTATGGCTTTGTTATATATTAGTCTTTTGTAATTAGATTCTACACTGCCATATGAGATTAGTGGCACCGCATTGGCCCACACCTGAAAGCACTGTAACAATGGTTGAGTGCAATTGCTGACGATGTAAAGGATACTGTCAGGCACTTTGATGACATGGCCGATGCCTTTCCACGGTGGTGCCAGGTCTCCCTTGTACCGCAGGCAGATCTCATCACCCTGCATCAGTCGCATATCTGGGATGGAAAAGGACTCAAATTAAAAACTGCTCTATGCTTAAAATGACCCACAAGTAAACTAAAGAGAATAGGCTATGCGTTTGATGATGATGATGATGATGATGATGATATAGTGATCAAGCACTGTGCCCCTACAAAACAGCCCAAATACCCACTAACAAACACAGGAAAGAACAAAACAAGCACGCATGCCACCAGATGCAGGGTTGGGGGATGTTCCATGCAAATCTGCAGAGTGAAGGGGAATGGGGAAAGGCTCTATCTGCACCATAAGACCTTGGGGAGGAAGTCAAACTCAGAGAATTACCACCTGAATCCGTCTTTGGCAGCGTGAAATAGGCAATCCGTTTTTTATTCAGCCCCAGGTCCCACCTGACAGTTATATTGTCTTGTGTCTGCAAAAGAAAAGCAAAATAAATATATGATATATAGGTGTAAACAACACAAACCCAAATAAATAAATTCTGGATCACAGCTGTAGTTGAAAAAAAATGTACCATCATGTGCATACATTTTAACAGTC
The DNA here is from genome assembly GCA_900302695.1 of Helostoma temminkii. NCBI lineage: Eukaryota > Metazoa > Chordata > Actinopteri > Anabantiformes > Helostomatidae > Helostoma > Helostoma temminkii. The sequence continues at coordinate 98,876 of OMLM01008868.1, forward strand.
CAGTGTGATCACAGCACAAAAATCATTCTTACGTAAATCCATCAGCTGGATTAATTACGACTTTCAGAGATTTTACATCACCTAAAATCTGATCCGCATGTTGATGACCACAGACATTCACAAATGCAAAATACTACTCTGTAAGTTAAAGAGCAACTCAGAAAAGGTGTCCAGGTACCTGGGACTCCTTAAGCTTCTTGTCATAGTCAGCCTCCAGTTTGACCAAAGGGCCAAAGATGTTCTGGTACTGGTAGGCATCCTCGTAGCGCAGCAGCACGTGCTGAGGTTCCTCGTCCACACCAGGTTTCTCTAGGTCTTCCAAAGTGGCAGAGGGATTGTCCTGGTAAAGTGACAGTGTTTATTAGCTATATGTAAACCACACCAAATACACTTGATGCACCAGACTGGCTGAGGCCTCCTGAGACCTGCATTCTGCAACAGCTGTCACTAAAAGACCTTTAGCATGTAGTAACTGCTAGTTTCTTTACCAGCTTAAATAAAAGATCTGTTTTTTAAGGGAAGTTACAAGGCTCCCCTGTCACTGACAATACATTAGTGCACTGAGTTACAAGGTAAATCATTGCAGGAGATGAGTCAATACAACTCCTGGCAAGCAGCCGTCACTGTCAAGACAACACCTTTAAGTTCCCAACCCTGTGTTCACAGCATTGATCTGAATGATTAGCACAAGAGTTAAAGCCAGCCAGCATGTCAGGTGCATACCTTCCACAGCTCCTCCAGCTTGTTGATCTGCTGGGCAGTGATCTGACGTGCTCGAAGCTGCTCCTGTTCTGATGGGATCTTTACCAGCCAGGACAGAAAACAGCGGTCCTGGATCAGTGGCTGCCACTGCGAGCTGTCCCAGTTGATGTCTTTTAAGCTACTCTGACTGGCACATGGCTGCCTGCATGAAGATACAAGGTTCAGACAGACAGAAACTTAATTCATGTTTAGCTTACATAAGGAAGTTCATAGTAACCATATTCTTGTGGAGGATGTTGTCAGTTTTGATCTCTGGTTTCTTGCATGCATGAGAACACAATGGGTTAAGTTAGTTTCCACAGAAGAACTGGTTCCAGGTAGGTGGGCATCAGAAGGGACTTCCCCACACAACAGCTGCACACTACAAAGCTAGTATGTAGGTGGGGGAAGGCAAGGATGTCTAACTGTTAAATAAACTTTGATTTTAATCAGAGTAAGCTTGTCTTTCAACATGTTTCAGAAAGCATGGTGACATTTTCATTTTGCCTACAACTTTATTGATGTAAAATTTTCTTTCCAGTGAATATGTCTCTTTTAAGAACTACTATAGAAATATATTCCCGCCTCTCTTAGCTTAGTTTCATGACAAAATAAAAGACATGCAAAGCAAGACAAGGCAATGAAAATCTGGCTTGCTCGACCTCCAATCTAAAAATCAGAACAATATGTCCTGCGTGGACAGCAGCTCAGACCTAATGATGTGCCACTTTGATGAGTCTGCCTCCATGCCAAACAACCTCAGCCTCCAGAGAAAAAGTGCAGGCTGTCTTTTTCCATGTGATCAAGCTGATGATGGTTGTATAGAGCCTTAACTTTATGACTGTTGGACAAGAGGGCGTACAGGACTAGACTTGGTACACGACTGATAGGGAACGCCCACTCTTTCACTAAAAGAAAAAAAGGGGGATTTACTTGCTGTCATCACACCTGGGCTCACATGGACTCTGTACTAGGGGGGCTCGCAGGATAAAGTCTGTTTCATGTCTTTGTGGACTGATGCAATGTTTGAGTTCTCACATGCAGCGCACCAGGGTAAAGTCCAGAGAATTTCAGGGTTCCAGTGTATGTGGGAAAGCCGCTATATGTGTCCTGTTACTCCAGCTGTGAGAGAGAAGTGTGAAGGCCATGTGTGGGTGTTGACCTCAAAGAGTGAACGGAAGGTGTTGAAATCGTCACCCCTCCCACTGGGCTGTCTCTTCCTTTGTAGTGATGGCTATCAATCCCTTTCACTTGTCCCTTGAGTTAGAGTAGGAACCAAGATGGTCCCTGTATTGTCTCTTTGCTTCTTTAGCAGCCTTCCTAAGTTGATATTTGCATGTTTTGTAATTCACAAGATCTTCCAGCTGAACAACTGTGTGTACATGAAGTGCAGCACAAACCTCCCCATGTATCCAGGATTTTGATTTGGGAACATCTGTACAGTAAAGCACAACATCTTCAGTGCACCTACTGACATATCCAGTGAGTGCCTCCAGATATTCAGCTGCGGTTTATGAAGCTCCAGTGTGTTATACTGAAGCAGCCATACAGGGAGGATACAGCTTTGTCTGTCCATTTTGCATGCCAGACCATGAAAACTCTTTGCTAGTCTAGAACTAAGAACCCAATGTCAGCGGCATCATTCAATCAAGTACGACAACTTATGCAAAGACAGGTCTGAAACCTGAACAACCTATAAAACTTCGATAAAATCCCGTCCTGTTTCAAAGCAAGAATTTGCAAATTTAGCTTTAAGTTCATGCTCAACTTATAATAAGTGCGTTTAAAAGCACTTAAGTATTCAGGTTACAGTCGGTTTTCTCGAGTAAGCTGATTTAACTGTCATGTAAACAGGAAACCTGGTTACCGTAACCAAGGTAGGGGATTAGAGAAAACAGTTAACCCCAAGTATAGTTCTCCTAGAAAACACTCATTACTGCGCCATGTATACACATAACCGTGTTTCCAATTAGCGAATGTGCATAACAGAGACTGCAAACACTCACCACTCTACTATCAGCTGAGTGAAGCAGCTAAAACTGAAACCGCCACAAAGTGCCCTGTAAACATCTAAGTAAATCACTTTTCACCAGGTATTTCTTTGATTCAGACCGTTTGCACTGTGAAATGGAGCACTGCTCTGTCTGAATGCCTCAGCACTGTCACCTCTTCCAATTCCAACAAACAAAAAAATGTTACGAAGCAGTCTCCTCTGTCTCTATACAGTTAAAATCTGTAAACCATGCTACCAAAATAAACCCAAGTAAGGAGAAATCAGATTACTGCTTCATGTATATGCAGGTTTTAAGTTCCCCTATTTCCTGAGAAACCTGGTTTCTCTGAGTAACCTGGTCACTTAACTATACGCAAATGCACAGAGACACACACACACAGAGGTTCAGTAGTAACGTCAAAGACAATTTTGACCAAACACACTGGATTTGTGGGCACTAGTTACAAGAGAGTATGCATATGTACAAGGTTGCTGCACTTGCCTGCAGAGCAGAACCACCACAGAATCAGCCTTGGCAGGAATGAAGCCCAGGAGGAAGACGTTACGACAGCCACAGTTGTAACACTCCAGCACCGTCTCGCCCAGCGGCCCGTCTTTATGCAGCGTCACCTCTTTACATTTGGCTCTCACCAAGTGGTTTACAATGTGGCTGGAAGTAAGAGAGTGGGAGGTCAAACGACTAACGAATTAAGTGGAAAGCCTCTATGATTAATGCTCATTGCATGCTGACAATTTATAGCAAATATTCCACATTCATTTCAGAGTTAATAATTTATATTTTAATTGAGTTCATTACACACCTGCCAGATGTGTTGCCACGTCCATTACAGAACCACTTCTTGCTGGTATTGCAGTACACCACACATGCTGGATCGTGAATACCGCAGTAGCTGAAGAATAACACAGCATCAGAACAGCTCTTAAAGTATTGCAGTAATTATTTAAAATGAAAAAGTACACGAATCTCTCTTAAGAAAACAAAACATATGCCAAACTGACAAGTTGTGTTACAGAGGAAGTACATACAATACACTGTGTACTTCCTCTGCATATAATGTGTCAAACAAGTTAGCATGTTGCGTATCACATGTAATGTGCATTCCTAAATAAATCAGCAGTAAACATAACTTTCACTGAATTTACTTAAACACTTTCAATCTTCACCTTGCGGTTAAAACAACAGTTATTTTCGCAACTTATCTAAACTGTTACTTTCGTTTTACAAACAACTCTCAATCTGTTTAGAAACTCCATCCTTGTAAATGTATCAATAGCATTCTGTGCTTCCACAAACAAAAAACATTTTCCACATGATTAATTTTTAGTATGCTTGCATGCTTGAAAGTATATTGTAAAAGGATGTGTGTGCATACTTTTTGCAAACTTTAACAATACACGATGCTTGCCATGCATGTGAGTTAGCATTGCACACTGATGATTGTGGAGGAGCACACATTAAAATATACTTTAAGCACTGTGTAATCATTAACAATCATAAACGTTAAATCTCCAGTTTCCTTGATGATCTACTACAAGCTCATCATCCCGGCGTGGCGTGGCTCCTGTCAGTGTACCTGCATGCGTGAACAGGCAGGTCTTTGGTGTAGTACGTGTCTTCTTCATCCTCCTCAAAGTTGAGCTCTGCCAGTAGCTGGCTGGCTTTGGCCACGGAGTCATCCACCCCACCGTTGTGAAGACACTCATCTGGACCATTTACCTGCAACAACACATGAGCATCTTGAGACAAACCGAATGCTAACGATTAACAGCTAGCTAGCGGCTAGAAAACACAACGGGGGAAAGAGAGTTCATTTGGGGGGAACAGGTTGTTTTTAGTAATTAAAGTTGCACAATCAAGTCGGGTTTCCCTCAAATATTTCACAACGAACACGCCACGACAATTAACGCTACTTTATGAGTTTAGTTAACGGAATTTGCGAGCTAGCGGCTAGCTAACACCAAGCTAGGTACGGCTAACAGCGTGATAGCAAGCAGCGCGGGGTCGGCTAGCTAACCAAACCGCGTTTAGTCGTGCCTTCTCGTAAAAACGAAAGCCTCAAACCTGGCTGTCCAGCTGGCTCTGGGTCTGGCCTTGAGTTTGTGTTTGGCTCGGAAGGGTGAAGTCGGTGAAGTCGTACTCGGAGCCTTGGGTGTCTGCCCCGAGCAACTCCGCTTCTTCGGTGTCCAGGAAGGTGAGGGTCTGGGAGCTCGGCCCGTACGCCTCCACACTCATCTCGACTTTTAACTTTCGCTTTACTGGGCGCTTTCCGGTGTTCGTAGAAATACAACGAAAATCCTCTTCGCGCTTGTTTGTCGATAAGTGGTTTATATGCCGATGCCGAGAGACTGAATTTGAACCCAAACAAAAATGGAACCGATCGGAACCTCGGAAGCTTCAGCAGGTCCAACAGCGACGGTGACAGACTTCCTGCGCAGCCCGACGCGTGACGTTGGCCTGTGGGCACAGATCGTCAACGGGAAGAGCTCTCACTCTGACCTTACTTCCTAGTCCAGGTTCAAACGGGAGCAGTGAACCGTGGAGAAAATACCTCGAAAATATTTATTGTGATTAAACCATGCATATCACGAGATGTTTTTATCAGGCGTTTAACTTTAATGATATAAATTGTGTGTTTCTACGAGATGTCTTAAAGGAAGTCCTCAAACAGACCTGAGCTCCCCCAGGAGCAGCAGAAACTCAAATATGATGTATAGGTGCCATTCAGAAATTACAACCATTACCATTTCTAATACTACTATAAATTATAAACTAAATTCATGAAGTGTGATTAAAATCTAATTTAAGCATCTTTTCTAAAAAAAAAAAACCTAAACACCATAACTTTTATTTACATAATATTACTGTTTACCAAATATTATAAATGCTGTAGTTTCTGCTTGGTAAAACCAAAGAACGTCAACAAGATAATCAATTAGTACTGGACTAAAGGTAGGATGGCTACTCTCCTGTGTTGGTATGTGGTGCTGAAATAAAAGATGATGGAATCATTTCAATTTATTAACAGCGTTTTCAGATAGACATCTACTGTAGTGTAACTTCTTCCTATAGGTGCTGTAAAGTCTGTTATAGTAAATTCAAATGTTATTAAAAAATGGTCACATAAAAGAGGGTTTGGGGGAAATACTATTAAATTTCAGTTTAAATGCCAAGGGCCAGAATAAGGGTGTGATTAAAACAGTGAGTGGGTTTATATACAATTTGGATTAAAACAGTTGAGTCTAATTATACATTAAAAGCAGTTGACACAGTTATTGTCAACATCTGCAAGGACGTCACCCACTATTACTTTATCTGTACTAGGAACTAAATCAGATAGAAAGTCAACAAAGGGACAAGAGGATGGTTTCAAATAACAGAACTGTTGAGGAAAAGAGAAATGAGTTATAACTGTGGTTTGGTCTAGGGTTGAATTTTGGTGGTCAGGGAGCAGAAACTGTCTCTATGGGGTTCGGATGGTTTTTGGGGGATGACAGCTGTAAGCAAGATGAAGAGAGGAATGTATATTCTAAGGTTTTGGCAAAGTTACACACCTACTACACATTGATTTTAGTGACTTCTGATTAGCGTCAGTGCCTTAGATGTCATTAATACCTGTAACATGATTGATCAGGATGTGCTGGGGTTATTTTTATTCATCACGTCTGACAGACTACTCTCGTGTCTTTTTGTGTGCCTGTGCATAATTATTGTGAAAAGATTTGGCTTCATATAAGTGACTGTAATGACAGACACAAAGTCATTATGGGTAATTCTTTAAATGTCTTTATTGCAAAGCCTTTCCTTTTACAAAGCTGAGATTACTTATTGTAACAGTGCTTTGTTAATGTCAGAAACAGAAGAAGATATCTTTCTGAGGACACTTCCGGAACACAGGATTCACAATCAATCACAGAGCCATAATGTTACTGTACAACAGAGCACACACTGAGATTAAAAAAAGTTTTTTTGAGGTAGCAACACATCTGACAGGACAGCATCAGTAATATATCTGTGATCAGGCCCTCTGAGAATTTGTAAGGCCTTTTCATAACACACATTAACAACAGCAAGGCACAGGAGAAAGTCAGGGTCAGAGGTCACCTCATATGTAAACTTGAGGCTTTCACTTTAGTGAGTAGACATTTTATGGGGCAGCTTCTCCACAACTCTTTCACTTCAGAGCACTAATAAAGCCACACAGTAAAATATCAGCACCTACAAACTCAGTACTAAAACCTGTCCAACAGTTTAATAATTCCATACACGATTTTTATCCAAGATGCAAGTTACAAAAACAACATTAAGGTCTGAGAAAGGGTTATGTTATGTTCATCTTCAGAATATGACACTTAAATAAAACAGCAATAAAAATAATGACACATACAGCTGAGAATAAGGACTTAAACCAACTGATAAAAATTTGCAAAGCTCAGGTGTAAAAACATGAACTTTAACTAAATTTAAACTAATCTCAAAGAAATGTCTTAAGTACAATGTTGAGTTAGTTTAATAAGACTAGCTGTGACAGTTAAAAACTATATTCATGTTTCGCACTGACCCAGAGAGTTTTCGTAGGGATGCACAGGATTGTGCATTGAATTATCTACAGCAAGTAGATAATTCAATGCTAAATATTCTAATAAGACTGATTTACTGTAGCTGCGTAAGGTAACAAGAAGACAATGCTCAATGAAACACTGATCTACACAGTGAACAGAAAGACATCCAATAAAACAAGCCATAAAACGGGTACACCTGGAACTGGCATCATCACAGACAGTGAAGGAACTTGCTGCAGGTCAGAACACTCAAAAGCTCAGGAAATAAAGTAAATCTGGCCTACATGATTATAACCACTCAAGGAAAACAAGTTAAAAATGCATGTGTAGAAAGATCAATTTAAAGAGCCAGAAAATGAAAATACAAGCATTCACATTGCTTAGTAAATTGTGTCTGAATTCCAGATTAATTAAAAATTAAATAAAGAAAAAAAGAAAGTGCTACAGAAATAAAATTCCAGGCCCAACTCTGACTGAACCGACATTCAGTTTCATGAAATCATTTTGTCAGGTAAAATAAGCAGCTATATTGGATTCAATGGACGCAATAACAAAACACTTTCATTGAGGAACACTAATTAGAACTGCACAACTATGAAAAAAATATTCTGAAACATGGTTTTCATTTTTAAAACGTTCACATTTTTTAACTTCATGTTTTCTACACAGATGACGATAAAACATCTTTAATGAGGGCAGCGAAAGCCATTACTCATGTTTGCATGTTGATGATCAAACTTTTCAGCAAGTGGAACATTTAAACTTGAATAAAGTTCACTAACCAGAAATGCAGCACCTTTGAATCAGCTTCTGCCACAGTCCAGTCTGAGGATGATAATAATAAACCAACAAGAAAAAAATTTACTAAAATAAGATTGAATGTTGGTTTGTCCAGTTTTCTGTTTCTTGCTATTTGGGGGACGTTGATTCAGCTTAACACTTGAACATTTTCAGTTGTGCAGCCAAAATAAAATTTCCTAAATCAGCGACTGAGATCTGTAAGACATATTTGCACAGCCTGCGGTCAGATCTCAGTGCGCGACATTTCGGTACATTTGTCAGAACTGGGCCGACAAAACTGGGGAAATATGAGCTGGAACCAACCCGTTCCCTGATTTCAATAACCTTTGTAAAAGAAGGCAAATTTACAACTTCTTATAAAGAACAAAAGAATTCAAGAAAACAATTCAACATCAAATGTGAAACAGCACAGTTAGGTTTTAGAGCAACTGGAAATAATATCTGAAGAAAAGAGAAATTATCAAACACAGTTTACTGCTAAACAGTTCTACTAAAAATCATAATGTATCACATACATTAACCATTTATAGACGTTAAGGTGTTAAAACCTGTTGAATAAAACGTGTTGTGACAGTGTGAAACTAAAAGTTTGTGATTGAAACATCATAAATGTCAAATAATATAGAGTACGTTCCACAGACTCCACAAATGTGACTTCTATAACCATTTCAATAACCCTAACCCGATAAGGTGCAACAATAGGAGCCACATTTGGAGTTTAAGGTTGTCGTACTACTACATTACAGACCTTCTGCGTCTTTGCTGGTACTGGACATAGAAGGATATGAGCAGCACTTTGCTGATAAGTTTACTTAGTTGAACCTATAGTATATCTTGGACTCAAAGTCTAAATGTTTCACGTAATATTAACATTAGAATGTGACCAAGCACTGTCTTGAAACTCCCATTTTATCTTCTCACCATTGGGAGACATTAAAATACAACTGAATCAGGCCTAGTATAACAAGAAGCAAAACATGCGAATCAGCGTATATGCTGAAGTTTCATTTGGTCCAAGAATACACAACTTAAAAAAAAAAGTTTGGCTACTTGTGGTTAAGTGCAATTTCTCTTGTGTGGTGAGGGCTGGAGAGGCTGGTTGGCAGCTGGAGGTCACTTAGTGAAAGTGTTGCTGGCAGTGGATCTTATCCTGGGCCTGGTCTAGAAGCTCGAGCATCTCCTGGATGACGGCCTTCAGTGCACGACCCAGGTCTTCCCTGCTGTAAGGCTTTCCAAGAGGAGGCACATGGATGAAGGCAGAGCGACCGTGGCTCAGGTACAGAGATGTGTAGTAGGTGAAGTCACAGAGATATCTGTCAGGGAAGAGGGCAAATGAAGGGTTTCAAATGAAGAAATAGAAGACTCATTAAAAGCTACTTACCAGACACACACTCTAAGTGCTTTAATGCTGCATTTATTAATGCATTTGGGTGGATTCACCAGCACAGCAATTATATTATTATCCACTTTGTCCATGTTGCAGACAAACTGATAAAAAGGTTGGTACATATTAAGTCTTTATGGCATGTATACTGTATAGAGGGTGGTGTACATTAGATTAAGACCTGAAAAGTCAAATTACATCATACTCCATATTTAAATAATATTCTACAGCCTAAACACTGTGTCAGTACCAGAACAGACTTGTAAAATTCTGTGCAGAAAAGCCAGAGATGCACAACTGCTGGTTCATTGGACACACTCAGATAACGCAGTCAAATACAACAGTCCTGCATTAAATACATACAGTAAGTGAATATATTAAAAGAGTGTTACAATGCACCCATTTCAACAGCATCACAACCATCAATACCTTGAAAGTGGCTCCCAAGTATATGCTTGAGTATTGTAAACATGTTACCATTGCACATCCCAAAGGTTCTGTTCAGTAGCAACTGGTTTCTTAGTTTAAAGGGCAATGACATGTTACTGTCAGGATATATCTATTATGATTATTAAAAAAGAAGTCCAGATATCTGTCACGATTTTGACAGGATTCAAATTGTATATAGTCAGAAATTATTTATTTATTAGCAGTATTAGTAATGTGAATACACACATACTAGATCAGGACTGAGTAAATACATATTAAGATAGATTACCTACATTTGTACTATTTAATCTATGGATTATTGTTTTTTATGAAAATTTCCTAATTTGACAGTTCACATTGATCTAAGTTCCTACAATGTTACAGTATGGCCAGATTGTAATCTAAACCCTGTTGCCCAGTTTTACACTGTTTGTCATACTGTTAAATTCAATGCAAAATGTTAAAGGGCCCATATTATGCTATTTGGTACTTTTAACTGTAACAGACTTATTCAATGTTGCATATCGATATTAAGCAAGGCCAAATTACCCAATCATGAGCTGAACATACGCAGGAGAAATGACTCAAAAGCCAAACACCGAGCCTCAGTCTGCTCTGTCCTGGGTGCCATACAGCAACCCTGAAGTCCATACACAGACTTCCAATTCCACTTCCATTACACAGCTTTCACATGGAAATTGTTTTTTTCTGTTATAAAGTGAAATGTCACTTCTATAACTTTCCCAAAGAAGGAAATATATGACCACAGTGGCTAAAGATCGATTTTTGGGACAGAAACAGACTTACTTTTTACATTTTTACAGTTGTCTATTATTTACAGATGGCTGTTTTCACCTCATCTTCCCTCAAAAACATTACTGTATATTCCAGTCACATTGTACTGTTGATTAGAGAAATATTGCATGTGGCTGATTCATCTGCTTATGAATGTCATTTCATGTCTGTTTTCTTCATGAGTTGAAACACGCAGTACAGAGATGAACAGCTCATTCTTACTAGAAAAAATAAAACAAATAATTACCTTCCAGCGTCTTTGGAGACAGACACAGTAACTCCCAGTCCTGAAGCTGTCACTCTCTTGCAGACTAATTCCATGTCAATAACTGAGTCGATACAGTCAGGGCCTCCCACAATGCAACACTGTGAATCAGGACAGAATCTACTATTGTCCAGACCCTTGTAGCCATGATTTCTGCCACACTTCTCCAACGTGACAGTGGTGGCCATTCCTGACACTCCAACATGAACTACCAACTGGAAACAGAGAAAGAAATGAGAACACAACATCAGGATTACTATAATATTGTTGTTCCACAGTTAAATTTACCACAATATACTGTTATCAACTCTATCTGAACTCTCTGCTGCCATTATGTCTTATATGCAGCTCAGTTAAATAAAAATCTATGTGCAAGATGAAACCCCAGTACCAATTTCACAATAAAGGTAGAGAGCTTGCATCAAAGCTACACACCTGTTTTTGTTGCATAATTTGAAAAGTGTATGTTATTTGAGTTATTTTGAGCCTCCACGTGACAATTTCTGTTTATGCTGCCATGTTAGCAGAAACAGCTGAAGTGAAAATGAATGGTGCTAGTACGGATGAATTTATTGTGTAATTTAATTCCAAATTCACTAAAAGTTATGTTGCAAACCTTACTTGATTAAACATTTCTGACAGTTACAATGTTCCTGATGCTTTTTTGGAAATACTCATACAACTACTCATACTCAATACAAATATTGGAGGTATGAAAGTGTTTGTAATTTGACTTGTGCTAACTTCATGTAACCAATCTGTAAAGTACAGCTGTAACTATCTTTGAGAGGAGAAAACCACATGATCACTGCATGAATGCATTTTGAAACGCAGCACCTCAGACATGAACATGAAATGTATGCCTATATGATAACCATTTTCATGTGGAATTGCGTTATGCCAATTCCCAGAGCTCTATGTCCTTTATACAGACTTAAAACCTGTGGTAAAAAATTCTCACCTAACCCAGAAGTGAGGCAGACTTGAGTGTAATAATGTGAATTGGTCAGACTTGGTTCCTATTACCTGTGGATGATACTGCTTCCATAGCGAAGGAACCAAACTCTGGACTGTCTGGTACTCTACAGGAACCTCATATACATGCAAGTCCACTTCACTTCCCAGTCCAAGCTTCTTTAGCTCCTGGCAGGGTACACAAAAGATTAACATTTACTTACTCATTTCAAACTTTTCAACCACATCTCATAACCTGATTTGGTGGAAAGCTGCTAAAAATGGACAACAATTAACCAAAAAGATGAACATGTCCTGGCTGTTTTTATGCAAAGTGTCTTATGCAGATAAAAGGTTTTACTGGGAACCAAATTCTATGTTTGCACTAGGCTCTATCCACCATCCACTGGGACACTAGTTTGTTTTCCAGTTTAAATGTAAAATGCAACTAAGCTTTTTTAGAACAAATATTTGTTACTGAGTATTATTTATTAAGATTTAATAGCCCAGTTACAAAGCATGTGGAGTATTACTGTCTAGTGCCATCAAAGTTTCAGAGAGGGAAAAAAAAACTAGAAAAATAGGTGACCAGTCTTAAGCATGGAATATTTTCAAAACAATACCATAATGTACTTAAAAGCACACTGATAACAAAACAGACACATAATAAAACTCACTGCACTAAAGCAATGAAAATTCATTCTTCAGTATGTGTCAAAAATTATTTCGACAAAAGACCATTTACAATTGAAACAGAACTAAACAGGTCAATCTTCTTCTTCACTGACCATCAGGAAATCTAGTAGGGCCTTTGAGCTTAGATAATACATGTTATGCAATGTAGTAAATAACCTTAAAAAACTGCAAAATGCATTACTTTTTCATAGAATAGCAACAAAACATATTTTAAAGACAACCAATAAGGTAAATATCAGACTATTTTGCTTTTTCTAACATGACAAATTAATCCTAGTCGGCAAATCCTTAGCAAATAATATTATTTTTAAAACCTTTAATCATTTTGAAATGTGTACTATGAAAACCAAAAAAAGGGAACAATACTCAAACATGTTAATTAATAAAATCATCATAAAATAGAAACAATAGATGCAATCATACATATTATACATCCAGCAGACTAACACCTCCCCCAGTCTCTCCACAGGACAAATAGCCGTGGACACTGACCCCCACTTATATTGAAAAAAGGCTTGTTCGACCAAGTCTGTGACCCCGCCACAAAGCGGCCTTTTGTGCGTTTTTAATATCCTTATCAAGTCCGTCTAGACACCCTGACAACCACCACCATCATCCCCCACATAAGGTTCCCCCAGCAGGACATAGGGAGGCAACAACAACCACACAATCCTGAAGGTGTAAAGCCAGCAAGCAACTATCAGAGCATCATGTAACCACCAAATCAAATCTTAATAGATAATGGTATGATGAGGTGAGAAATTATGTGCAGTTCACACTTAATTTAGCAGCAATAACATGTAAACACACATTATAACAGCAAGAGAGAGGTGAAACATACTGTACCTGTACTGCTACCCAACTGGCGTTGACCGTGTGCTCTCCAAATGGCCCAAAACCTGCAACACATCAGTTATTTCAGTTTTTACTACTACAAATACCACACTTAGCTGATGTTGTTACATTGTGCTTTCAATAATGAAACTGTGGCATCTGGTTGGTTTTTACACAGAAGGAAAAACATCCTGGAGTGTCCACTGATTTAAGAGAAAGACTTGTATCCAGAAAAAGAAATAAAATAAAGCTGTGTAATACCATACAAGCTATACATTTTATAACTGATGAGATCACAAGATTATTTTCTATTAGTAAAAATATTCCAATTGCAACTGAATTCATTTTGCTGAAAGGGATTTTGTGGATGTAGTGTGCTGTTGTGAGGGCAGTATTTTCTATTTTAACACTAAAAATAGAAAACACTAACACTACAAACTCCACCTGAATCGAGGTTTTGAATGTAGTTCATGACTTTCCAGCCACGTTTTAGTATTTGTGCAAATTATCATAAAACCTTTGCAGAATGTCTCTTTGTATTACAAATTGCACAACTCATATGTTTAACTGTAAACCAGCATACCTTTTTAATACATTTAAAGATTTTCCACCATACACCTTACATGTCAAACAGAGACTTTGGGTTTGAGTTAATAAATTCTGCAGCGCTTCAGCATGTTACTAACTAACTAAAAACACTCCAACTAAATATCCTTCCCTGCATCGCTCCATATGACCTACAAATAACTCCAGCAGCAGACTTGTTTATATAGGGATCTATAACTGATCCCCCTTCCACCACCCTTCCTAAGGTCAGCGGGTCCCTGGGGGTTGGGTGGAGGGGGATCAGTCTGTCTGACAGACTGCTGAAAAGGAGCAGAGCGAGGGGCCGGCAGCTGCCAGCCGGCCGGCTATTGTGAAGCTGCTGTTCCCAGGCAATCTACACATCTTCTATCAGCTGGGACTGGAAGCTTCTGCACCCCTTTGTGTCTGAAAATACCAAGTGTTGTTTCTGATCAGATTTTATACTGAAGACTGTATTCTGTGCACCCATGAAATACCACACTGAAGTAGCTGGGAGTTGCAACCCTAAACAATATATTAATATTTACTCTTATTTTAATATCACTGCTATTACTACTAAGTGTTTATTATATTTATCCAATTTACAGGAAAGTGCAAAGCTTTTTTATTAGATTCCTGGAGTGTTGTAGGTTCAGCTTTTCATGTTATAAGGTAAAGAAACAATATTAAATGTGACATTTAGCTGTTACTGGGTTTGCATGTAGGATGTAAGTGGAACACAATCATCGGTTGGTTAATATGTTGTTAACTTTTAACCACTGAAGCTGAAAACAAGGCCAACACTTAGGCAGTGGGTGCAAGGTGCTTTTTATCATTTATAGATATTATTTCTAAACTTGCACTTATTAATAACAGTTTAATACCATGCAGTATTCTGATAGCCACGGGAAGCTAATGTCTTTTCCACAAAATAACTTACATTCACAAAGAAAAGCGGTGTACAGAAATAATACACAAATAAACACAGTAAACAAACCGTTAAATGAACGCACAAATCAATACCATTGTCCACATGACCTTTTCAAGACAAAAAGATAATTTCACCTAGCCTGTGTAAGAAATTCCTGAATACAACAAGGTGGTATTCTTAAGTCCGTAGACAAAACTGTTCCAGTAACTGTCTGAGCTGCAGCGGAGTGAAGCTGTAGCTGCCTGACGCCATTAACGATACAACTGTTGTCTCCACAACTTTTGCTCCACTTTAACCGCAGCTCGGTGTAACGTTACCGACAGAGACGCGACAACAATTGTAGCAGAAAGAAAAGCAAACCTGTAACGACCACAGTCCGTTTACTGTTATCCATCTCCCGTCTTGTCGCAGAGGATCCGTTGCTTTCTTTTTGCCCCTCGGTGTTTATTTTGAAGCAGGACCGCAAAGGGAGTCGATATCCTCCACAGCTGACGGCTCCTTCTGCCAGACACACACCAAGCCGCTGCTCCTCCACGGACGACGTGACGTGATTGCGTCACAAAGGAGACGCCTTCTCTTCTTCTTCTTCTTCTTCTTCTTCTTCTTCTTCTTCTTCTTCTTCTTCTTCTTCTTCTTCTTCTTCTTCTTCTTCTTCTTCTTCTTCTGCTTCTGCTTCTTCTTCTTCTTCTTCTTCTGCTTCTTCTTCTTCTGCTTCTTCTTCTGCTTTTTCTTCTTCTGCTTCTTCTGCTTTTTCTTCTTCTTCTTCTTCTTCTGTTTTTTCTTCTGCTTTTTCTTCTTCTGCTTCTTCTGCTTTTTTTTCTTCTGCTTCTGCTTCTTCTTCTTCTTCTTCTGCTTCTTCTGTTTTTTCTTCTTCTGCTTTTTCTTCTTCTGCTTCTTCTTCTTCTGCTTCTTCTGCTTTTTCTTCTTCTGCTTCTGCTTCTTCTTCTTCTTCTGCTTCTTCTTCTGCTTCTTCTGTTTTTTCTTCTTCTTTTTCTTCTTCTGCTTCTTCTTCTTCTGCTTCTTCTGCTTTTTCTTCTTCTGCTTCTGCTTCTTCTTCTTCTTCTTCTTCTTTCCAACCAAACATCACCTGAAAACTTTGGATTTTAAACTAAGTCAGTTTCATCAACGTGCACGTGTAAATTAAGTTTGTAATGCGTGCGCGCGCACGCTTAAAAGGAAACAGGGGCGGGGACGGTCACACGCATGCGCGGCCCGCACACAGTTAACAGAGAGAAGGGACAGGACTGAGGACAGAAGGACCGAGGACTGAGGACAGGACTGAGGACAAAAGGACTGAGGACAGACTGAGGACAGAAGGAAAAGACGCTGCAGGTGGGAAACTTTTCTATGTTTATTTAATAAAAATCTCTATATTTATGTATATTCTAATAAAAACATATTAATCTTAGACTCTGAAACTTTGAGTTTTAATTTATCTGAAAAATTGAGAGCAGTAAGAAACTCATTAAAGAAAGTACAAGTAGAAATACTACAAACTGAAAGTACTACTGAAGTTTCAGACCGCAGTGAGTCAGTTTGACGGTCGGACCGAGTCCGGTGCTGCTAGTCCGGCACAAAGACCCGGTACCGTTAGGGACCGTCTGTAAATAGCAGTTCTACTATACTACAGATATTAATATTATATTATAAAGACACACCCCTGTATATTAAATATTAGTACTTTGCATGTTCATGGGTAACGTTCAAAATGTTTAATCATGTTTAATTACATCATTTTCTGTGATTAATATAATTTAAAGGTGAATTGACAGTAACTAAAACCTTTAACAGTTAAACTGGTGTGTTCGCTTTTATTGGTTATCAACAAATCAATCATTTATCAATATTAGTGGAAGACACTGTACTTCAATTACTTTAAAATATACTAATATGCAAAGTACTAATATTCAAATAAAGGAGTGTGTAGTATTACTATCATAATACCAATATTATGCTATTATAATAGTATCGTTATAGTATTACAGTAGTATCGTTATAGTGTTACAGTAGTATCGTTATAGTATTATAATAGTATTGTTATA